>CM049569.1:6587792-6795292 GCA_027123335.1 Amphiprion clarkii | reverse complement strand
CCCCCCCCCCCCCCCCCCCCACCCCCCCCCCCCCCCCCCCCCCCCCCCCCCCACCCCCCCCCCCCCCCCCCCACCCCCCCCCCCCCCCCCCCCCCCCCCCCCCCCCCCCCCCCCCCCCACCCCCCCCCCCCCCCACCCCCCCCCCCCCCCCCCCCCCCCCCCCCCCCCCCCCCCCCCCCCCCCCCCCCCCCCCCCCCCCCCCCCCCCCCCCCCCCCCCCCCCCCACCCCCCCCCCCCCCCCCCCCCCCCCCCCCCCCCCCCCCCCCCCCCCCCACCCCCCCCCCCCCACCCCCCCCCCCCCCCCCCCCCCCCCCCCCCCCCCCCCCCCCCCCCCCCCCCCCCCCCCCCCCCCCCCCCCCCCCCCACCCCCCCCCCCCCCCCCCCCCCCCCCACCCCCCCCCCCCCCCCCCCCCCCCCCCCCCCCCCCCCCCACCCCCCCCCCCCCCCCCCCCCCCCCCCCCCCCCCCCCCCCCCCCCACCCCCCCCCCCCCCCCCCCCCACCCCCCCCCCCCCCCCCACCCCCCCCCCCCCCCCCCCCCCCCCCCCCCCACCCCCCCCCCCCCCCCCCCCCCCCCCCCCCCACCCCCCCCCCCCCCCCCCCACCCCCCCCCCCCCCCCCCCCCCCCCCCCCCCCCCCCCCCCCCCCCCCCGACATGAAGACGACATTTTTGCGCTCCAGCCAGAAAAGAGCACCAAGGCACATATCCCTCCACCACCACCCTACCACTCCCTTGCCCCCCTCCACAACACCCCCCCAAGCATGACAACCCCATAACACACACTGCCAATAATGTCAGCCCGCTAACACACAACCCCCCCAACCCACTTGGACGCCACCCTCCGCCGTACCCAAACCAGCTCCCCCCACCCCCCCCCACCCAAACCCCCCCCCCCCCCCTCCCACACCCTCCTCCCCCGCCCCCCGACTCCCCTTCCGCCTCACCCCCACCCCCCCTCCCCGCCCCCCCCCGCCCCCCCCCCCACCTTCCCCACGATTCACATCACACCGCCACCCCCCCCCCCCTCCCATCGCCCCCCGCCCCCCCCCCTCCCACCCCCCCCCCCCCACCCCCGCTCCGCGGCCTCGCCCCCCCCCCCCCCCCCCCCCCTCCCCCCCCCCCCCCCTTCACCCGCCCCCTCCTCCGCCCATCATGAATTTTGGCGCCAAAAAAACGCCTTACTATACTATGTCGAAAAAAAATGCCATTTTTCAAACATGTTGTAAAAACGTGCCATATGATGAAATGATGTAAAGGAGGGCGTGAAAAACACTCCAGAAAGGTTTTCTTTGAAAAAAAAAACATCATGAATTTTGGCGCCAAAAAAACGCCTTACTATACTATGTCGAAAAAAAATGCCATTTTTCAAACATGTTGTAAAAACGTGCCATATGATGAAATGATGTAAAGGAGGGCGTGAAAAACACTCCAGAAAGGTTTTCTTTGAAAAAAAAACATCATGAATTTTGGCGCCAAAAAAACGCCTTACTATACTATGTCGAAAAAAAATGCCATTTTTCAAACATGTTGTAAAAACGTGCCATATGATGAAATGATGTAAAGGAGGGTGTGAAAAACACTCCAGAAAGGTTTTCTTTGAAAAAAAAAACATCATGAATTTTGGCGCCAAAAAAACGCCTTACTATACTATGTCGAAAAAAAATGCCATTTTTCAAACATGTTGTAAAAATGTGCAATATTATGAAATAATGTAAAGGAGGGCGTGAAAAACACTCCAGAAAGGTTTTCTTTGAAAAAAACAAAATCATGAATTTTGGCGCAAAAAAACGCCTTACTATACTATGTCGAAAAAAAATGCCATTTTTCAAACATGTTGTAAAAACCTGCCATATGATGAAATGATGTAAAGGAGGGCGTGAAAAACACTCCAGATAGGTTTTCTTTGAAAAAAAAACCATCATGAATTTTGGCGCAAAAAAAACGCCTTACTATACTATGTCGAAAAAAAATGCCATTTTTCAAACATGTTGTAAAAACGTGCCATATGATGAAATGATGTAAAGGAGGGCGTGAAAAACACTCCAGAAAGGTTTTCTTTGAAAAAAAAACCATCATGAATTTTGGCGCCAAAAAAACGCCTTACTATACTATGTCGAAAAAAAATGCCATTTTTCAAACATGTTGTATAAACGTGCCATATGATGAAATGATGTAAAGGAGGGCATGAAAAACACTCCAGAAAGGTTTTCTTTGATAAAAAAAAAAACCATCATGAATTTTGGCGGCGTGGAATTATTTGTATTAAAGCTTCACTGGATGAATCCTGAGCTCCATCAGAGTGTAAGGAAAAAGACTTTATTGAAGACTACAATGAGAAAAACTATCCAGACAGCAGACAGCATGCATTCAAGGTGACCTCTCAACATTTGATCTCGAACAGGAATTCAATAACTCGGGAGGTGTGGAGGCTTTGGAAAGTCTTGGAAGTGAGGGTTCCACCCTCCAGCACAAAGGCTGAAGCTCAACCTCCTGAGAAAAACGGTCGAGTCGAGACTCAAGTTAAAAAAAAAACTCAAAAACGACAAAAAATAGAGGATAAATACGCCAAAAAAAGAATATTTTGCATCTGAGTGAGTAGCCCACGGGAATAAGAGGAGTGACTACAGAGTGGAAGGTCGCTGGTTCAAGACCCACCAATGGCACTTTTCTTTCTTTGTCTTTGTCAGGATTTTGATAAAAATTTAAGAAGGGTCTGGTCTTGAACCAGCGACCTGCAGCTCCACAGGCAAATCCTTAACTCACTGAGCTACAGATCAGATAAAAAGAAATAATTTCGTCGTCCCTTTGGCATCGTAGTTTCCGAAGTGACCACATGGGTGGAGCTGAGGCGGAGTCTGGGTGGAGTCTGGGCGGAGAGTAGGCGGGGAGGTGGGTGGCGGCCTCCCCCCTCTACTCCCCCACCACCCACCACACCTTCCCCCGCCCGACGAGTTCTTCGAGTCTCCACGAGTTCTTCGAGTCTCCATGGGTTTTCCCGAGTTTCTGGAGTTTCCACCAGGTCGGAGGCAGAACAAGTTGTCATGAAGAGGTGTTGAGGTCGGCCAGGATGGACTGACTTTTTACAGCGACTAGAAGGAAGACGACTAGAAGAGCAGGTCTTTAACCAGCATCCATAAAATCCATGGAGTCGGCTCCAGAGAAATGAAGGAAGGTCAACTTTTATCAACCTCCATCCAGATGTTCAACTTCATATCTTTACTTTGACATTTTTAGCACCACAAACCTTTAGTATCACACTTTATCATTTATTAGGACTTTAACGGAATCCACCAGCAGATTTAGTTTTTGTTGAGAAACTTTATTCTTGTCATCGTGGGACTGCAGTATTTAAAACTGTTCCTTCTATTTGACCTCATGTTTATTCGTTTTAGTGGAGAAAGTTATTTTAGTTGTCGATTAGTCTCTTAAAAACCAAATAATAAATTGGATTAGTCAAGAGGTTTAAATTTCTTACTTTGTCATATTTTAAATATGACAGAAAATGGAAAAATAAAGTGTCTTGAGACAATTTGACCTGTAATTGGCGTTATATAAATAAAATTGAATTAAAATTGTATGTATCTTGTAATGTTGGAGTAATTCAGCCATACATGTTGGAAAACACATTTTCTTTGACCATTAATCTGTTGATTGTTTTCTCCAGTAATTCATTTCTTGTTTTGGTTTATAAAATGTCAAACCCAAATATATTCAGTTTACTGTCATAAAAACCAAAAAGATTTACATTCATGATGCAGGAATCAGGCAGTTTTTCACTTTTTATCTTAGTTTAGTCAGAAAGATAGTTGATAATGTGTGAATTGTTGCAGCTTGTGAGCCGTAAAAGGTTTTAATCTTTGGGGCCGAGTGTCAAAAAACATTTAGAAACCAACATCCACGAAACACTCAACAAAGATTTGAACATCATTAAAGGGAAATCCAACTTTTGCATGACAATGTCTAATTAAAGGACATTTATTTCCAACGTAAATGTGTGATATTCATCCTCTGGAGCTTTCTCTTCACATCATCTTCCACCTGGACTGGTTTGGTCGGGAGCATGTGCAACAAACATTTGAAAAACTGCACTTTAACATCAATGAATGACACTGAAGTTTAATCTCTACATAAATGAGACTGAGTCTGGATGTGCTGCTCTGTCATTAACTCCTAAGTTTAGGGAAAGTTCAAACAAAAGAGGACAGTTCAGATAAGACTTGAGAATGAGCTTATTTTGAACAAACATCTCAGACTTTCTGAGCTTCAGCACCTACAGCAAGATATTTTAACAACAAGCAACTCAAGAGATCCAGAAGTTGGAGAGAGTTAGCTTTAGCTGAGCCAAAGAACATGTGGGACGCTAACCTAGCAAACATTTCAGACTTTTCTCTGTGAATTCTGAGAAATAATTTCCTATTTAATGACAGAGCTCCACATCTTAACTCAGTCTCATTAAAACAGACTCTAATTCAGTGTCATCCATCCATATTAAAGTGCAGTTACCCAAAATGTTTGTTGCATGAGCTCCAACAAAACCTGTCCAGGTAGAAGGCCACTTTGACAAACAGGAAGTGGAAGATTCCAAGCAGATTTATAGAAGGGGGAACCGGACTGTACTAAGTGTGGTCGAGTATAGAGGGGTGTTTTGTGGGTTTTTAAGGCTGATAATCACTGTTCCCTCTAAGCTGCGCGTGTGCGCAATTGCGCACTGCTGACACGGTCTCCGCGCACAGAAAATCTGCGCTGCGCACACTAAAACAATCCAACCTAAACTGTAAATAAAATAAACACGTAACAATTCATTCTGTGCTATTTTTCAATGTGTGTCAGGGAGTGACCGGTGACTGGCTGCTGAAGCCAATGATGCGATTCACATACGTATTTACCATAGACTGTATATAATGGTATTTACGCAGCTAATCAACGTCAGCCGTCCTTATGTGCAGCCACCGTTGTTCTCATAGATATGAATGAGTAGATAGGACACGCCCCTTTGAGCTGCGGCTACAGCGAGGCTAAGCTAGTAGGGGCAAAGTTTCAGTGCATTCCGTTGATGTAGACGGCGTGAAAACGGAAACAAGTATGCCGTCTCACTGTGCTGCATACAATTACACACTGCGTCGTACGATTGAGAAAGACAGTCTGAGGACTGAAATCTTCTAAGTTCCTGAGTAGTTCTCTGTTAGTTTGAACCTTCAGACAGTCTGAGGACTGAAATGTTAAAAGTTTCTCAGTACTTCTCTGTTAGTTTGAACTTTCTGGTTAACAGAAGCCTTAAAACTTGTGACCATGAGTCTTGATTTCACATTTAGACCATCCATCTGAGTTCTTCTCAGACCTTCACCTGCGGGTCTTTTAGAAATCCTCAACAAACTTTGATTCTCTTCACTGAACAGTAAAGTTTGTGGAGATCAGAAGGTAACATTAGTTTGATCCATGCCTTCAACTACTAGTAGACTTTATAAAGCAGTTTTCTGAAATGAGTTCTTAGTAAATCTATCCACAATCAAACCAAGAACATAGAAAGAGGAAATGTTTGAAGAAACAACTTGATGTTTTCGTTTCAGACTAGAAAACGCTTTAAGACCTTGATCTGTTTTTGCTCTTTTTGATCGTTTTATTGTCTCTTCTGTTTAATTTGATCTTCTAAAGTCTAACTGGTGTCTTTTGAAATGTTTGGTCTTTAGTTTGATTCTTCTTAAACGTTTAGTTTTGCTCTTTTCTCACCTTTTATCCTTTTCTAATGTCTGGTTTGATTTCCAAATGTTTTGTCTTTTTAATGTTTAATTGTTTTTTTCAAATGTTTTATCGGCTTGTTTAGTTTCTTTTTCTTTCCCAATATTTAATGTTTCGATTAAATCTTGAAGGTTTTTCTTTTTAAATGTTTTACCTCCTTTTAATGTTTAATTTTCTTTTTAAATGCTACATTGTATTTTCTATGTAATTCCTATTTGAAGTTCTATTGTCTTTAAGATGTAATTTTCTAATTAAACATTACATTTTTTAATTAAATGATGTTTCGTCTTTTTTTTTTTGCCTTTTTCAGCTTTTTACTGGTTCGGCGTAGTGAGAAACAGACAAAAATATTGAATGAGATAATTCAACATGATACAATACATGTCATTATGAAATTAAACAAAATTTTTAAAATACAAATATTCAAAATTACAGATAAAATATTTTCCAGCATTAAACATTTAAAAAATACAATTCAACGAGAAGACCATTGAACATTTAAAAAGTGCAAAACATTTAATTAGATCATTAAACCTTTAAAAAGTGAAAAACATTTAATTAGATCATTAAACCTTTAAAAAGTGCAAAACATTTAATTAGATCATTAAACCTTTAAAAAGTGCAAAACATTTAATTAGATCATTAAACCTTTAAAAAGTGCAAAACATTTAATTAGATCATTAAACCTTTAAAAAGTGCAAAACATTTAATTAGATCATTAAACCTTTAAAAATGGCAAAACATTTAATTAGATTATTAAACCTTTAAAAAGTGCAAAACATTTAATTAGATCATTAAACCTTTAAAAAGACAAAACATTTAATTAGATTATTAAACCTTTAAAAAGACAAAACATTTAATTAGAAAATTAAATGATTAATTAGAAAATTACATCTTAAAGAAAATAAAACTTCAAATAGGAATTAAACAGAAAATACAATGAAGCATTTAAAAAGAAAACTAAACATTAAAAGGTGGTATATGTATATACAATTTAATTGTATTTAATGTTTAACTCTATTAAACAGACAAAATATTGAATGAGATAATTCAACAAGATACAATACATGTCATTATGAAATTAAAAAAATTTTTAAAATACAAATATTCAAAATTACAGATAAAATATTTTCCAACATTAAACATTTAAAAAATACAATTAAACAAGAAGACTATTAAACATTTTAAAAGTGCAAAATATTTAATTAGATCATTAAACCTTTTAAAAAGACAAAACATTTAATTACAAAATTAAATGTTTAATTAGAAAATTAGATCTTAAATTTCTTAAATCTTTTTAATAATAAAACTTTTCAAAAGTTTTATTGTATTAATTTTTTTTCCTTTCATTTAATTGCTTTTTGTTATGTAGTTTATTTCTTTAATCTTTTTTTCTGTCAATATTTTAACCCCAACCTTAAAAATGAAATAAACCCTTAAATCACAATGAAAATACTTCTGTTGTCACAGTCATGAGTTAGTCAATTATTCAGTTTATCAATTCAACTTTATTTGTTTAGCACCTTTTACACAGATGACAAAACTAAACAAGCAAAGAGAAAAAACTATGCTAAAACTGTGATTCAAAGTCAAAAACATTTAAAAAAAAAAAAAAGATTTAACATGGTAATAAAATGTGTTGTGTCCAGGGGATGGAGGGAGTTTATTGAAGTCTTCTTGGGCTCACATGGGAAATCATTTAAAATATAAACTTGATATTCAGTCTAAGGAAACTGCAGAGCGACAGAAGAACCAACAATATCTCCTGTTTTCTCCTTTAATGAGTTGCTCTTCTTGTGCTTTCAGACCAAAGAACTACAGACTCTTCACAACCTGCTCAAACTCTTGGTACAGGACCTCACCACACGGGTCAAGAAGGTTTCCGTCTCATTTCTACTCTGAAGCTCACCTTCTCCTGCTCAAACTGCTGACAAATGTTTCTGCTGCTCTAAAGTCTGGTCTCCAGAACTTCCTAAAAACTCTCAAAGTCTCTTCTGCTGCAGGTTGCTTTGTAGAACTGTTGCAGAAAACCTCACTAAACCACATGGAGGGGCCTCAAGATAGTCGTCCAAATGAAACCGTACAAAAACCAAACTAGCACAACCCAAACGCTAAAGTCTCCTGCAGCCTACCAGAGAACCTCTGAGAACAGAGAATCAGGACAGGAACTCTTACCTTCTGGACAACCAACGCTGGTTCACTAACAGGAATACAGAATGTGTCTGACCAAAAACCTCTGAAGACTCACTACAGCCAAGATAAAGACACAACTCAGCTGCACCAAATCCACTAATCACTGCACACATCAGCACCATGTGCTAACTGTGGCTAAAGAACCTCATTTACCAAGACAACTATCTGGTACAAAGCCCTAAAACACACCAAGAAACACATTAAAGACGATTTTACTGCTGGAAGCTGCAAGCCAACGCCTAAAGAACAAACTAAAGCAACGGAGCCAAACCCAGTTTAGTGGTGGAGAGAAGCAGAGGAAATGTTTGTCTGCAGCCACATAAAGCAGGAAGACACTGAGCTGCTCAGGTGTTCCTGATAACACCAATCAGCCACCTGGACAGCCAATAGGAACACAGCTTCCTGGAAGTCCAGAGGGTTGGGTTAGTGAAGGAATTTTAGTTTAAAGTTGAAGCAGAAAGTTAATAAAGAAAGTTGAAAACCACCTTCTGATACCTGAAATCTCTGGGTTTTCACACAAAGAACCCCTGAACATGTCAAACTGGCTTCATAGTAGAACCATCATTGTAAAAACATCATAGTATGGTGTGTTGCTCAAAAAACATTAGGACCCGGCTGTCAGGGGACAAACATGTAAGAAACATGAGAACAGAGAGAACCCAACCAGTAGGTCACAGTTTATCATCCCCCAGTCATCTCCTGAAGTCCATATGGTGAGAGACATCAGTATCTGGTTGTTAATTTACCAGAGGATGCTTATACTCATGCTGATGTGGTCTGTACTCTGCAGTATTTTAGTGACTCAATAAATGCCTAAGTCAACCCGCCTGGCCAGCAGGCAGATGGGTCCCCCCACATTAGAGCTGGGTTCTGCTCGAGGTTTTTTTCCCTGTTAAAAGGGTGTTTTCCTTGCCACTGTTGCCTTTTGGCTTGCTCTGGTGGTCAGGCATATGGGTTCTGTAAAGCGTCTTGAGACAATTTGACTGTAATTGGCGCTATATAAATAAGATTGAATTGAATTGAATTGAATTATTTTGTTTTTTTCAAAATGCTTTTTAGTTTTTAGTAAACATTTAACAGCCTATATGTAATCAATAAATGGCCTTTGCCTATCTTAAGAAAAACTCACTCAGAACTCTGATATGTTAACAGTACTAAATAAATCAATAAATACATGCATACACACAAAAATAAGTTAATACATTAACTGTGTTGTTTTTGTTTTTGCAGAACCCAGTATTGCTCACTGGTTGGTCATTACATTTTGTTAGTTTGATTTCACTGTTTAAAATGATGCCACCTCTTTTCAGACAGAACCTGTGATAATAAAACAATACAAAATCTTTAGTTCCGTGTTAATAAAGCACTTAAAGCTTTAAGTATGGCTAAATGCTTTTTCAAAATTAAATATATCACTCCTTAGGTGGTAGTGGCCCCAAGTTCAGTAAAGTTGGAAAGATATTCACAGATTCGGACTTCCAGCATCAATAACTCATTAGATATAGGTTGTCAAAACATAAACGGTGCCTCTTTCCCATTGTTGCAAGGCAGACAATGTGCTACAAGCCCAGTTTTATCAAAAGTAGCTGTCTTTCAAGCTACAGGAATAACATTGGTGTCTATGGAGTGAACAGGGTCCGTCTGCAGTTTGCAAAACCGCTGCAACAGTAAAGAGAGACAAATATTCAATAACTTCACTCTTATACATTGTAGTGTCACTAAAATCACTGCAGCATTCAACTGGCTCCTGTTGACAAAGTGTTTTAACAGAAATGTAAATGCTGTAATTTGATTCTTTTAATGAACCATGTAACTTGAATGGATGCGATGCTGGTGTGACCACAGTGCACACGTCTGATGTTGCTCACAGTGGTCCAAGGGACGCTCAGGGAGTTTGTGTGTTTGCTCAGACTCAGGAAAAATTAGAGGGAACATTGCTGATAATGATTATTAGTGAAACATTTGGAGTAGATATTCATTTGCAGTAAATGAAAGTATTTAAAATCTTGGAGTTAAACTCAGAAGAACACAAACTCTAACAGAAAACTTTGTTGATACGTTTTTGTTTTGTTTACAGATGTTAAGTTAAAGGAGTTTTATTCATGACGGATAACCAATCAAATCACTCCAGAAGACAGAGCGACCACAGATAAAGGTTCAGATCAAAAGTAGCACCATTTTTAAATGTATTTATTACCTTAAATCAGTGAAAAAAAATAAAATACTGATAATCAGTAAATCAGTCAGCCCACAGTTACTACAATTCTACAATGTATGTCTCTTTCCAGGGCTGCACAGTGGTGTAGTGGTTAGCACTTTCGCCTTGCAGCGAGAAGGTCCCTGGTTCACGTCCCAGCTCGGACCTGGGATCTTTCTGCATGGAGTTTGCATGTTCTCCCTGTGCATGCGTGGGTTTTTTCCGGGTACTCCGGCTTCCTCCCACAGTCCAAAAATATGCTGAGGTTAATTGATTATTCTAAATTGCCCGTAGGTGTGAATGAGAGAGTGATTGTGTGTCTTTCTATGTAGCCCTGCGACAGACTGGCGACCTGTCTAGGGTGTCCCCTGCCTTCGCCCGAGTCAGCTGGGATAGGCTCCAGCCCCCCCCGCGACCCTAGTGAGGATTAAGCGGTGTATAGATAATGGATGGATGGATGTCTCTTTCCTTTGACTTGTTATTTGTACAATTTACGATGTATATTATGGCGTTTTTTCATACCAAAGGCTATACTATGATGTTTTCTAAGAGACATATGATGCTACTCTGTGTGTTCTGGCCCTGGGCCGTTGCACTCCTCTGTTGTTTTCTGTATTGTACTCAGCTTCATGTCTTTGTCCATCCGGCCTCCGTTGACTCGTCCCGCCTGCCGTCTCTGGAGCTGAAGCTGGATTGGAACAGACCAAAGTACAGTCCAATCACGATGTCAGCTGCCTCTCAAAAGGCTCCTTCATCTGGCAGGTGGCGGCACTTCTTCTGAGGGGAAGCTGAGCTGGCCCGGCAGAACTTGGAGATGTGTTCCAGTGGTTGGTGGATGTGTGGGGAGATAGAGAGGGACCTATGAATTGTTCAGAAAGGAAAACAGGGAACCCATTGGTAGTTTTAGTTTAGGGTGCCACTGCGGTGTGTTTTTGGGTTTTAAGAGGTGAACAGGAAGAGTTTTTTTTTCGTATTGATTATCTTTTAGTTTGTTCCTGGTTGGAATGCCCATCAATGTCAACATGAAGTTCACTTTAAGTTCTGTTTATTTATTTTTTATTTTACTAACACCCATTTGTTTTTAACCCCCTCACATGTTGTGTAAACTTCCTCTTTAAAATAAATATTCGTCTAACCCTCTGGAAACCAGCGTTTGGACTGTTTTTGTGTTGCTCCTCACCTACTTCAGACAGCCAGGACAAAACGTTTTGTGGATCAAAGGCTATACTATGACGTTTTCAGAGCGACCTGCTATACTATGACGTTTTTAGAGCGACATGCTATACTGTGATGTTTTTTGGGTGACATGCTAAACTATGACGTTTGTTGGACCAAAGGCTATACTAGGACATTTTGTTGAACGGCATGCTATACAATGATGTTTTTTGAGCGACATGCTATACAATTACGCTTTTTGAGCGACATGCTATACTATGACATTTTTTTGGACCAAAGGCTATACTTATGACGTTTTTTGGGTGACATGCTGTACTATGACATTTTGTTGAACGACATGCTATAGTATGACGTTCGTTGGACCAAAGGCTATACTATGACGTTTTTAGAGCGACATGCTATACTATGACGTTTGTTGGGTGACACTATACTATAGGCTTTTTAAATTGACATATTACTATGACGTTTTTTTTGTTTTAGCTTTTTTTTTGTTTTTCAGCAACATAAGAATTTAAACAGTTTTAAATATTACTATACTTTTACTTGTGCAATGAAATATTATTCTATGGCATTTTTTAGAAGACATATTATACTCTGTTTTCTTGAATAACACACTATTTTGACAATATACTGCACTATGACATTTTTTGAACCACATATCATACATGACAATTTTATGCAACATCCTATCATTTTGCACTTTTTGAACCACATAATAATCTATGTTTTGTTTTTTTTTCTTGCCAACATGCTGTACTATGAACTACAGGCCATACTATGTTATTCTTGAAAAGTATACTATACTTTGACATTTTCTGAACTACATCCTATATTATGGCGCTATACACAGAGTGCTTTGGTTACATGTTGATCTATAATCTAAATTTTTTTCTGTTTAGTTTTTTGACGGGATTACCACAGACCTGACCGTGAACACCGTTGACACCCACCTGAGGGAGATGCTGACTAAGATCTCAAGGCTGCTTTCTGGTCTTTCTAGCACTGCTCCAGAACGCCTTCATCAACTCCGTCTTCTTTTGAAGAGGCCCTTAAGGAGGAACTGCTACTTTCACTCTGTAACGAGATGGCGGTTATTTTAAAGACCCAGCTCCTGGCAGCTTTGAGTGAAAGTTGAACACCCATCAACAGATTAGGACAGGTAATAAAATAAAGCTTAAAATAAAGCTGCACAACAAACGGACTCCTCTTCCTCCTCCTCCCCCCTTCCTCGTCCTCCCCCTCTTCCTCCTCCTCCTCCCCCTTCCTCCTCCTCCTCCTCTTCCTGCTCCTCCCCTTTGGCCCCCCCCCAGAGCAACCGCTGCTGGAACTCACATAAAGAAACTGTTTGATTCCAGCCTTCACAGCGACCAGAGACATTTCCTAAACAGAACCCTCCGGCTGCAGAACCAGAACCACCATGGAACGTTCCTCCTGTTCAGAGGACAGGAGACCCTCCAGCTGTAAGGTGTGTTTTCATTCGGCGCTGCAGACGGACTCGGTCTGCAGGAATCTGATGTTTGTTTGTTTGTTTATTTCCAGTTTGTGGAGCTCCATGTGCTGTACGTTCCTGCCCACCAGTGGAACCTGAAGCTCAACAAAGTCCCAGCAGAAGCAGCAGAGAGCTTCATATCGGCCGGATTCATCAGGTGACAGAAGGTTTCAGATCCTTTATTGTTGTTTTATAAAACAATGAAATTCAAACATGAGGAAAACGGATCAAAAAAACATCTTTATATCCTCCTCGATGATGTTGTGTTTCCTTTTTGTCTCACTTCTGTTGTCTGTCTCATTTTTTGACATTTTGTCTAGTTTTTGTAATGTTTTGTTTTCTGTTTTTTTTGTCTGACTTTTGTCGTTTGATGTTTTTCTCATTTTGTGTTTCCTTTTGGTCTCACTTGTGTTGTTTGTCTACGTTTTTGTCTTTTTGTTTCTCGCTTTTGCCATTTTTTGTCTTGTTTTTGTTGTTTGTCCATTTTTTGCCACTTTGTAACTTTTTTGTCTAATTTTTTGTCTCTTTTTTGTTTTGTTTCATGTCATTTGTCTCATTTTTGTCATTTTGTTTCTCATTTTTCTAATGATTTGTCTTGTTTTTGTTGTGTTTTGTTTTTTGTCTGACTTTTGTCATTTGTCTCATGTTTTTGTCATTTTGTTTCCTTTTTGTCTCACTTCTAGTGATGTATTTCTGCTCATTAACAGCTCACTAAATACTGAGTGAAGAGTCGGGTTTTATCAGCCTGCTGCAGTGGGAACTGATCTGTTTTATTCCTTAGAGTTCATCCTGACGTCTCCCTGAGGACTCTGAGGAGGGACCTCGGTACTCTGCTTGGCGCCGACGGCAGCATCGACAGATTCTCCTTCCTGAAATGTGTCGGCCGAAGCCTGGCTCTGGTGAGAAACAAAGCAGACGGTTTACTGCTCAGACTGGCTGCACTGAAGGCTGTAAAACATGTGAATGGGAGGAAACGTTCTTTACAACAACCAGACTGCTGTGTTTTACAGGTCAGAAGCAAACAGGAGAGAGACCTGAAAGTGAAAACGTTCGCTCCACCTTATGTAAGCAGCCTCCAGCTTCTAGATTTGCTTTTGTTTTCTGCAGATTTGACATTTTTAAACCTGGTTTTATGAAAAATGAAAGTGTACATATGTATGGATGGATCCATATTTCTACTAAAATAGTCTTTGGTCGACATTTCACCAACTGTTGAGGCTCTAACATCAGTAGAATCTGGTGTCTGGAAAGTTTGACACGACAAGGTTCCAGTTTCTAGATATTTTGACCTGAAATTTGTAGAAAATGACAAAAAATGTGTCCATAATGAGACAAAAATTGGCCAAATGGCTTGAAAATGGACTAAAATGACAATAATGAATAATTATTTGCCCTGGAAAATGGAAATATAAACATATATAGCAAGACAAGGTTGTGATTTTTTGGTCATGTAGACCTGTCCAAAATGAAATTTTGAATTTGTTCAAAATGACTTGAAACTGACTCAAAATTAGTCAAAAATGACCTCAAACTTGTGCAAAGTAACTCAAAATTAGTTCAAGGTAACTGAAAACCTGTCCAAGATTACTCAAAATGGTCCAAAATGACTAAAATTAGTAATACTGGTCTTTGAAAATGGAAAAAAGTGCAAAATTTGCGATCAACTGTGGTACTGTGACCCCATAAAGTCCCTGTAAGTGTATATCTATGGATGGATCCATATTTCTGCTGAACATTTTAATTGCCCCCTGGGGACAAATAAAGTTTTCTGAATTTGAAATACAGTCTTTGGTTGACATTTCACCAACTTGTGAGGCTCTAATTTCAGTAGAATCTGATGTGGGGAAAGTTTGACCAGACAAGGTTCCAGTTTTTAGATGTTCAGACTAAATGTTGATGTGGACTAATTGATAGGAAACAGAATCTGGTGTTCATAGAGGTCTAGATGTTGCTGTTCATGGAGGTCTCGATGTTTATAGAGTCTAGATGCGGGTGTTCATGGAGGTCTAGATGTTCATAGAGTCTAGATGCTGGTGTTCGTAGAGGTCTAGATGTTCATAGAGGTCTAGATGTTCATAGAGTCTAGATGCTGGTGTTCATAGAGGTCTAGATGTTGGTGTTCATAGAGGTCTAGATGTTGGTGTTCATACGGGTCCAAAAACGACCACATGTTGAGTTATTTGCTAGAACATGTTGACCTGTCGGCAGGCCACCCAGCCGGAGCTGTACCTGCTGCCCACCCTGGAGGCCGACAGCAGCTCCCAGTCCTTCAGCCCCGACACCAGCAGCAGCTCCCCAGAGCCACACATCTACTACCAGCCTCCAGCAGCAGCAAAGGAGCCCGTTAAACTCCCCCACATCCCCCAGTGTTCCCAGCAAGCGCCTCCCACCACCCGGCCAGAGGAGGAGGAGGATGAAGAGGAGGATGAAGAGAAGGAGGAGCAGATCTACAGCTCCTCAGAGGGAGAAGGAGAGGATGAGGAGGAAGTTCTGAGCTCCATGAGGAGACCAGTGAAGCTCCAGAATCAAAGACCTCCACAGCCAGTTCCACTGAGTAAAGGTAAACTTAAAGCTGCAGAAAATCTAATTTTCTCGACCGAATAATCACAGCTCAAAACTTTATTTTGAGATTTTTTTGGAGATTCAGACAAAATTCATTAAATATGTTGCTGCACCGTCTCAGATTTTGTCCAGAGTTTACTTTTTTGATATTTGGAGCCTGAATTCAGCCATATTTTTGGTAGAATTTTTTGAATTTCATGTTTTCAGACCTGCGACAGACTGGCGACCTGTCTAGGGTGTCCCCTGCCTTTGCCCGAGTCAGCTGGGATAGGCTCCAGCACCTCCCCTAGTGAGGATTAAGCGGTGTATAGATAATGGATGGATGGATGGATGTTTTCAGACCTGAGAATTTTTAATAATTTCACCCTCAAAAAGACATTTTTCGCAGGAAACCATTTTAACAGTTCAATATCTTCCTGTTTTCTACTAAAAATACAGTCTTTGGTCAACATTTCACCAACTTTTGAGGCTCTAACATCAGTAGAATCTGATGTGTGGAAAGTTTGACCAGACAAGGTTCCAGTTTTTAGATGTTCAGACTAAATGTTGATGTGGACTCATTGGTAGGAAACAGAAACTGGTGTTCATAGAGGTCTAGATTTTGGTGTTTATAGGTGTCTGGATGTTGGTGTTCATAGCTTCTTAGCAATTGCAACTGTAGAAACTGATCTTAAATATTGTTGTCAGTCTTTGAAGCTTTACAGTGGTGTGAAGTGGATCCAACTCAGACGAAGCAGCTGCCAGCCAGAGAAGAAACCTTCATGAAGAAGAAACAGAGAGGGAGCAGAGCAGCCGAGTCTCTGGAGGAGTGTGGAGATTCAGGATTCTCCCTCACAGACGGGTAGCGGATTTACTGTTCGTCACATTTGTACTCGAAACTATCCCTGCTGCTTGTTCTTACCACTGTGTCTGTTTTGCAGAGTTGGAAACTCAAACACGCTGAAGTCCATCAGAAACAAACCAACACCTGGGGTAAAGTACAAAAGAATTCTCCACAAAATTGACTTTTTTACCTTGTAGACAAGTTCATATGCTGTTTTTTTAAAGCGATGCCACAGCTGAGCACTTCAACATTTTAACTGCAGCATTCCAGGGACAGAAACACAGATTCAGACTACCAGGGTTCCTTAAATAACAAACCTGAGATATTATTCTTGTGAGCTTGTAGTGTGGAGCTTGAGCAGTGTGGAAAGTTTTACCAGAAAAGGTTCCAGTTTTTAGATATTTTGACTTCAAACCTGTCACAAAGTTCCTCTAAGTGGATATATCTATGGATGGATCCATATTTCTACTAAAATGGTCTTTGGTCGACATTTCACTAACCTTTGAGGCTCCTACCCTAGTTGAATTCGCCATGGTTCCTTTTTTTTGTTGCTATTTTTGACTTAAAGTCTGTCCAAAATTACTCAAAATTGTCCAAAATAAAATAAAAATGTCCAGAATGACAATAATGAGTAATTATTGGTATTTGAAAATGGAAAAGGATGCCAAATGTTAAAACCAGGGTGGTATTGTGTCCCCAGAAAGTTCCTGTAAGTGTCCATATATGGATGGATCCATATTTCCGACTAAAAATAGTCTTTGGTCGACATTTCACCAACTTTTGAAGCTCTAACATCAGTAGAATCTGATGTATGACCAGTTTATTGCTATTTTGACTTGAAACCTGTCCAAAATTAATCAGATTTGTCCAGATTGACAAGAATGGATAATTATTGGTCCTTGAAAATGGAAAAAAGTGCAAAATCTTCAAGAATAGGTGGTATTGTGTCCCCACAAAGTCCCTGTAAGTGTATATATAGTTTAGTGTAACATGGAATAACCTACAGAACAGTCTAAATCTAGACTCTAGTCTATCCTTTGATCAAATCAGAATTAAAATCTTACATATATTTAAGAAATGTAGTACAAAAATAAACCAAAAACAGGTACTAATTATAGATATAAGATCAAGTGTGAAGTATTTTATAAATTTACTAACTTTGCCTGTTAATAATTTATTGTTATCAGTTTCTTATTTTTGTGCCTACATCTTTAATTTTCTAACTATACAGTAAATGCAGCCTCCATATTTGACCTTCTCTGAGTTTGAATGGAGGAATAAACATTTAAGTCATTTTACGGCAGTAAAGGATCATTTTCACGGATAAAATTTGCAACTTTGAGACACAGAGATGAGTTTTCTCGAGATTAAATCAGATTTAAAACACTCCTCAGCTCGTTTACTTCAGTCTTTCAGTGAGGGAGATTCTCTGTGAAGTCCTGGTTGTTCTACGGTCTGCAACAATAAACTCAAACCCACTAAAGGTCTTTGTGTCTGTTTTCAGGTGACAGGAAGTCCAGCCATGCTTTCTCGGCCCGTTGGCTGCTTGTCTCCAGGCCCAGACTCGGCTCTGGTTCCCCATAAAACGGCCGCTTCTCTGGTCTTTCACACCGTAAACAGTAAGACGTCACACTAGACACGTCCTTAGGCTTCACGCTAATTATTCTTTAACACAACCGACTCGTTTTGTCTCTGCAAGGAGAGGAACTAATCGAGGAAATCAAGCTGGCAAGGGAGGAGAGGAAGCAGCTCGAGTGGACGAGAAAAGAGCTGCTGAGAAAGGGGAAGGACCTGTTAGCCCAGAACCGACACCGCAGGAACCAAGGTGGGCCTGAAATGGAATAAAAACATGAAAAATCTGCAAATCAGAGTTGTTTATAACCCCTTTATGGTTGTACGGCTGCAAACTTGGTTGGTTTTCATAGTTTTGCTGCATTTGAAAGTTGAGAAACTCAACATGCACGTTGGCAATAAAAAAAATAACATTATTTTTATATCCGGACTGAAAATGTGACATTTCTGAGTATTTTTAAAGACAGATTGAAGCTTAGGAAGTTCCGAAAGTGACTAAAATTCTACTTTTGTCTTTTTCATTGGTCTTTTACGTGAAGCACGGGACAGCTGGAAGAAAAAATATTTCGAAACCAAAAAGGCCACAGCGCCGCTGGAGGACAATCTGAGAACCTTAAGACAAGAACTGGAGACGTTTTACAACAAACTCCTTCACCAGCTCCAGGCCAGAGACAGCCGAGGAAAGCCGAGACGACAAGGAAGGTCTTCAGTAAAAGTAAGTAAATTGGTTAAAAAAAGACTAATGATCCTCAGAATCAGCTGGTTATGTTTGTACAGTAAGTTTAGTATATTTAGGGAGGAAATGCAAAAAGAGGGTGTTACAGGAGGGTTGGCATTTTCACCCGTTTTACTTTTTTTCATAATTTCTGAGCCTCATAAGTTCATAAACACAGGAGATGGACTCTTCAGGGCCGAAAAACACATTTGAGTTCTGCTAAACATGGCAACCAGATCAGTTTTACATCAAAATCTAAAGATTAAACCTGTCCTCAGAAAATGTTAGTTATTTTTACCATAAAAAGACACAAAATCATCACAGCAATACACACAATAAACACTCTGAGGCAAAAGCTGGTCCATCCCAAGGACAAAATTCCAAGGGAGAAACAGAGCAATGTGGTGTACGCAGTGCAGTGCAATGAGGGATGCTCTGACCTGTACATTGGAGAGACTAAGCAGCCATTACACAAGCGCATGGCACAACACAGGAGGGCCACGACCACAGGCCAGGACTCAGCAGTCCACCTCCACCTCAAGGAGAAGGGGCACTCCTTTGATGACCACAAGGTGCACGTTCTAGCCAGAGAGGACAGATGGGTTGAGAGAGGGGTAAAAGAAGGCATTCATGTCAAACTAGAACGGCCATCTTTGAACAGAGGAGGGGGCCTCAGACACCATCTGTCTCCCACTTACAACGCCGTTCTTAGAGCCCTCCCAAGGAGGTGCAGCCATCTTTCCCACCTGCAGTCAGGTGACCCCCAACCACCCTCCTAGAGGGCTGGGAGGGGTAACGACCGCCCATCAAAGGCTAACGACTCACATTAACACCTAGCGAGTCTATTGGTTTCGGGTCTTTGTCCACTTGTTTTTGCCACCACCCTCCTGGTGGATAAATATCTGGTACTCCCCACCAGGCTTTCAGAACTGAAGAAGCCTCTTGGATGAGAGGTGAAACGTTTTCGACTCACACGAGGTTAGTCCAGTTGCCATAACTTATGCTTGCTTGAGACTTATCATGACCTGGATGACTGAGAACATCCACAGATTTATCACAGCAATAGGCAAAAAATACCCCAACGACTCCAAATCACCACTACAGGGCCTGAAATTACCACCAAAAGATGCAAAATTATCAGAAAAAGAAACAAAATTACCACAAAAACAGGCAAAATTACCATAAAGACTAAATATCGCTGCAAAAAAAGATGCATCATCACCAGCTGCTGAGCACAGGCGTGTGTTATGCATGTGCATGTTATGTATGGATACTGAATTGTGTGTAAATTACTCTTATAAAAGTCTGTTGATCAGTTCATCACTTTTGGCAAGCCTTTGTATTGCTATTGTTAAAATAACCGTTCCCTCCGTGCTTTTATTTTGAAGGCGTATTTTTAATGTTACAGGCTTTCATTTTGTCACCGTTCCAGCGCCACAGGAAATGTTTATCTAAGAAGCAGTTTCTTGACATGACAAAGACGTTGCCAAAAAGTCCAAAAATTCACGTAAAGATGGAAGAAAACAGTTCCACGCTGTTGCTGTCTATAAAAAGGATGTGTCTAAACTTAGAAGCAGCTGGAATGGAGACAAGCGCTTACGGTGTTTCCTGAAGAAAGGAGTGAAGGACAGAAAGGGGAATTTGTGTTCAAAATAAGGCTGACGGTTGAACGTATACAAAGGCTTTGTGAAACACCAGGAGCTTCACTATTGTCTGTCTGGGGTTTGCCACATACGTGACCTAAATATGTAGCAGGTGGCAGGAATTGATGGGACTCAGAAACACCCCACAGTTGAATCATTTGTTACTTGTATGATTTTGTAGTAGGATGGCAATCGGGATCGTCGGCAGGTAACTGACACAGTGTTCACTTGTTGTCATGGTTATGCTGGCAGCTGTATCTGGCAATGGGAAATCCTTCACAAAGCCGTGGATCCAGACTATAAGCTGCATCATTCTGAGAATTTAATGAGGTGGTCCTTGTGTCATTTCTGACTTCCCCTGAAAATGTCATCCAAATCAGTTAGTCCGTTTTTAAGTAATGTTTCTCACAGACAGACAGACAGATTCACAGACAAATGTACACCGATCGTCACATAACTCCGCGTAATAATATTAAAATAAACTATAATTATTTCAGAACGAGCTCATCATTCAGATCATGACGGAGAGCTACGAAACCGACAACCTGAGGAGGAAAGTAGAAGACGCAAAGATGAAGCTGGTCACGGAGATAAAGGTAAATGTTTCTCTATTTCAAAACACCCTTAATAAGTAGTAAAATAGCTGATGAATTAGTGGGAGGAGACTAAACCACTCACTGGTTTTGTTTGGTCTGTAGTTGAGGAAACAGGCGGCCACGGAGCTGAGAGCCCTGAAAGCTGAACTGGCTCAGAAGAAGAGTCAGTCGTCTCATCCTGGACTGATGGGAAACAACACGAGGCCACAAGTTTAGAACACAACATACATGATGTGTGAAGGAGTTGATTTATGCTGTTCAGTATTTGGTACTTTTTGAAACTGTAAGCCACCGTTTTTCCTCTTGTTTTCTAATTAAACTGCTGATTTATGTCCACCTTTCTCTTGTTGCTTGCAGGAGAAACTTCATAACTTCATTAACCGATTAATCAGAAAAAGATTTATTTTTTAGAAACGGTAAAGTGCATAAATCTCAGGAAGCTCAATCAAAAGTACCGTAAAAAACGATTGTTTCTCTTCACAGTTATCTCAGTTAGCACAGAGGAATGTCTGAGACGATGGCGATAAAGTGCGAGCATTCGTCCCTGAAGGAACGCCTCACCCCATTACTCAGGAACAAACAGGATTTGGCTTGGCGGCGGCGCTGTAAATTTCTGCAGGGATGTTCAGCGTATCCCAGTTAGCATCCCAACAGGGCATTCCACATCATCTCGGTCTGTTGCCTGGCGACCGGTTCGTCCCCGTAGTCCAAGATGTTGCCGTTCCACATGCCGATGCCCCTCAGTCCTTTAGATTTCACAGAGTCCGCCTTCGGACAGATGCTCTGTGGGTCATCGTACCAAACCTGATGGATCTGTCCTTTCTGGTCCTGAGGGAGAAAGTTAAAGACACAATCACGGCTCCGTTCACACAGAAAACAATCATTTAGCACTTTTCTGCTGCTTGATTCACCTGTTAAAGTGACGCCATTCTGCCATCACTTTCCCAGAAATCTTCTTTTTGGATTTATTCACACATTCAGAGCCACAAAACAACATATGTCCTTAACACCAGCAGTCCGCAACCACCAGCCGATGGTCGTTTGGGACAGAAAGAATAATAAATTGTTTTTATTTTAGTTCCTGCAGAGTCCACATGTGTTTTATTTTGGAAAATTACTAGCTTCCGTCTTTGCTTGTTTCCCGCACTTGACTCGATCGGTTTTCATGGAGCCGTGAATCTAACCGCTGCCAAAATCAATAAACACGTTCTCTGGAGGGCTTCTTTGAAAAGAGTGACAGACAGAAGTAAGAAGTAAATGCATATTTAGCAATAAAAAGTAATTTTATTCATTTAGGACACTTTTTTTATTCATTTAGTTTTTAGTTTCTTTACTTTTATAGCACCTTGGATGTACAGTACTTCTTTTTAATGTGTCTTGACCTGCTATATTTGCTTTTTTCTTTCATTACTATTTATTAAATACACTCAATACTCACACTTTTATTTTTCTAGTACAATATACACTGGCATTCAAAAGTTTGGTGTCACTTAGAAATGTCCTTATTTTTGAAAGAAAGGCAGCTTTTTTCAGTGAAGATAACATTAAATTAATGATAAATCCAGTGTAGACATTGTTAATATGGTAAATGACTGTTCTAGCTGGAAACGGCTGATTTTTAATGGAATATCTCCATAGGGGTACAGAGGAACATTTCCAGCAACCATCACTCCTGTGTTCTAATGCTACATTGTGTTAGCTAATGGTGTTGAAAGGATAATTGATGATTAGAAAACCCTTGTGCAGTTATGTTAGCACATGAATAAAAGTGGGAGTTTTCATGGAAAACATGAAACTGTCTGGGTGACCCCAAATTTTAGAATGGTAGTGTATATATTTGGATGGATCCATATTTCTACCAAAAATACAGTCTTTGGTCGATGACGTGTAAGGCCGAAAACATCAGTTGAATTTACCATTGGTCCAGTTTTTTGCTATTTTGATTTGAAACCTGCTGAAAATTATCCATAAATGACAATAATGAACAATTATTAGCCCTTGAAAATAGAAAAAAGTGTCAAACTTTCAATCCAGACTGGTATTGCGTCTCCATAAAGTACCTGTAAGTGTATATCTATGGATGGATCCATATTTCTACTAAAAATACAGTCTTTAGTCAATGTTTCACCAAAGTTTAAAGCCTCTAACATCAGTAGAATTTTTACCTTTTATACTTAGATTTTTCTACTTAGGTTTATATTTTTAGGGCACATTTTTCTACTCATGTTTATCTTATATTTTTCCTTCTTCTTCAAATGGCAGCAACTGCAACAGCCTTCAGGGATCAATAAGGTATGTCTGATTCTCAGTCTGTTTTCTCCTTTAAAATGTTTCCTACTTGTTATCGACCACAACACAAAGTCCAACTACTTGCATGTAAAAACCTATCTGATGTGAGACTGTCACGCAAAATAAAAAAAAGGGGGGTTCTGTGAGTTTAATAGCAAACTGCGTCTTTTGCTCTGTGGTGTTTTTGCGCCAATATTGGTGCTGAAGGTGAAAAAACTTTCCCCCGACTTGAGGTTCTGTTGCTTCTGTGCGTTGGTCTATTAATGCAGCATGAAGCTCCGACTCATGCCGTGTTGGAAGTGAAAATGTTTCAATGTTTCATGCTTTATTTTGGTGAAGCTGAAGCTCAAATGCTAAATAATAAAACATGTATCCCACACATGTAGCTGCATTCTTTTAAGCAAATGAAGGCCAAATTCACACTTCAAATATGAAGCTCCTGCACCTTGTAATTGAAGTAGGGTGCCCGCTGCTTGTCGTCCCACATCCTGCCAGACGAAGAGCTGTCCACCTGCTTCATGATCCACTTGTACGTTTTTTGTCTTCCGGCGGCGTCGCTGCAGGGAGCTCCACGGAAAGGAACTTTGGCTATTGAACAAATCCCATCCTGGAGTGAAAAAACACAGACGTGTTTACATCTCAGGAGAAACAACAATCCAGGAAAAATATCCTTCAGAAACACCAGGAACCACAGAAAAGGACGAAAGGCAACACATAATTCTTCATAAATTTTCCATTATTAATGTGATTTCTTAATAATCCGCTATTTAAAGTCAGATTATAGGTATTTTGTTTATGTACTTTACATAATACTGGAAGAATAAATGTCATTTCAGATAACTATGTTCCCACAAATGTCGACCAAAGACTGTATTTTTAGTAGTAAACATGAATACATGCAGATATATACCACTTTCATTTGGAAATTTTGCACATTTTTTCAAGAGTGCTGTTTCAAGGTCTAATAATTAGAACTTTGTCCTCTATAACCTCTATGAACACCAACATCTAGACCCCTATGAACACCAACATCTAGATCTCTATGAACACCAACATCTAGACCTCTATGAACACCAACATCTAGACCGCTATGAACACCAACATCTAGACCTCTATGAACACCAACATCTAGACCTCTATGAACATCTAGACCTCTATGAACACCAACATCTAGACCTCTATGAACACCAACATCTAGACCTCTATGAACACCAACATCTAGACCGCTATGAACACCAACATCTAGACCGCTATGAACACCAACATCTAGACCTCTATGAACACCAACATCTAGACCGCTATGAATACCAACATCTAGACCTCTATGAACACCAACATCTAGACCTCTATGAATATCTAGACCTCTATGAACACCAACATCTAGACCTCTATGAACACCAACATCTAGACCTCTATGAACATCTAGACCTCTATGAACATCTAGACCTCTATGAACACCAACATCCAGACCTCTATGAACACCAACAGCTAGACCTCTATGAACACCAACATCTAGACCTCTATGAATATCTAGACCTCTATGAACACCAACATCCGGACCTCCATAAACACCAACATCTAGACCTCACCTGGGAAAGGTTGAGACACGGGTAGTCGTAGCCGTACCATGGCACGCCCATCACAAGCTTCTTTGGATCGATCTTCAGATCCAGGTACTGGTCGTAAGCTTTAAAAAAACACAAAAAAAACAAATTTAGTTTGGTCTTTATAAGTAGTTTTCCACCAACACCACGATTTCCTTGTTCGTTTCTCTACAACCGACCATTCAGTGTTTGATGGAGCGGAGCGTTCGCCATGGCGATGCAGTCCCCCAGGATCTGGCTCTGCTCGTCGTAGGACATCACAAACAGCAGGTCGCAGGATTCGGCGATGGTCACATAATCGTAGCACCGCTTGTCGATGCATTTCGGTGACCAGGCGACATCGAAGGAGACCTACAGATCAGGAGGAAGTGATTATTGATGGGATGCATCTAACCTATACAACCATTTGTTTCATATTTGATCCATGAGTTTCTGAGACCTCTGTCTCACCAACAATAAATAGTTTCCTTAAAAACCTGTTGTATATAACCTGATGCATGTATTCTGCCCCCTTGTGGGTCATCATTCCACTACAGGCAGCTGAAGTCGTATTTTACACACTTTTTTCCGGAAAATCATCGCTAATTTTCAAGAAGTAATGGTAAAAATAACAAATTGTATTCTAAACCCCATCAATTGCTGAACATTGTCTTATCAACGGACACTACGATTTACCGATGTTCCCTAAACGCCCCACACTGCAAGCTGCGGCATCACCCAGACAATTCCATGTTTTCCATGAAAACTCCCACTTTTATTGATGTGCTAACATAACTGCACAAGGGTTTTCTAATCATCAATGAGCCTTTCAACACCATTAGCTAACACAATGTAGCATTAGAACACAGGAGTGATGGTTGCTGGAAATGTTCCTCTGTACCCCTATGGAGATATTCCATTAAAAATCAGCCGTTTCCAGCTAGAATAGTCATTTACCACTTTAACAATGTCTAGACTGGATTTATCATTCATTTAATGTGATCTTCATTGAAGGAAAAAACTGCTTTTCTTCCAAAAATAAGGACATTTCTAAATGACCCCAAACTTTTGAACGGTAGGGAATATGAAATAAAGTTGCTCTATATTAATTAAAGTTGCTCAAAAACGAGTTAAAGTTGCTCAAAAATGAGTTAAAGTTGCTCTATATTAGTTCACGTTGCTCAAAAATGAGTTAAAGTTGCTCAGAAATGTGTTAAAGTTGCTCAAAAATGAGTTAAAGTTGCTCTAAATGAGCAGCGTCCGATTGGTTCAATTTGTACAGAAGAGGAGTCACATGACACATTTGAAGAAGAAAACAAGGCGAAGAAAGAAAGTTGATCACGACACCTTTTATCTACGATTGTGTTTCAGGTCTTGTCGAGTCGGCTAACACAAAGAAAGCTCGGCTAATGTTAAACTTGCTTCGTAGTGCGCCCCTCAGCATGTTTTCTGGAGATACTGAACCCTGAAAATAGCTTTCCAGGTAGATTTGTTTGGTGTTTGGTGTGTATTTCCAGCTGCAGGACAGATCTGAGGCTCACTGACTGGACTGACGGTGAATTTGTTGAAAGAAATATCTGGCTCAGCTGCACATCAGTTTCTGTGGTTTGTTGTTGCATATACAAACACAGTACGGACATTTTAACAAGATAAAACACCAGAGAGGGTCTTTAAGTTCACCTGAGAGCCTGGGATCTCTCTGTGGAAGGCCTCGGTGGTCTCGTTGACCAGGTCTGTCAGAGCGTAGAACTCTGCTGATCCCTCCTCCACTGCTTGTTCGATGTCGATGTTGATCCCGTCCATGAACTGACTCTTGGCCAGGTTGACTTTGTCCATTATCCACGCCGTCCTGTTGTCTCGGTCCACGATGGAGGACAGCGGGACGTCACCTTTTTCCAGAGGCAGGAAGCTTAATTAACCCTCCTGTTGTCCTCATTTACGGGAACCAAAAAATATTGTTTCCTTGTCTGAAAAAAATCCAAAAATTCTGCAAAAAAAATTACTCAAATTTCTGAAAATTTGCAAAACCTTCAGGAAGAAAATTCCAACAATCTCTTCAAAGTTTCCCCTGAAAGTTTCATTTAAAAAAAATCTCCCAAATTTGGCAAGAAGATTCTCGTGAATATTTTCAAAAAATGAATAAAAATTTCCCACAAAATCCTAAAAATATCTAAAGTGATTAGATATATATCAGTAAAACTTCTAATATTTTCTTTAAGAACATTCACAAAAAAATCAACCAAAATCCAGCAAAATTCGCTGGATTTTGGTTGATTTTTTGGTGAATGTTCTTAAGAAACATTTTTAACATTTCTTTTTTTTCCACCAAAAAATGTTCCAAGATTTTCCAAAAATTTTAAAAATGTGGACATCAGAAGTTTCACTGTGAAAATATATATTTTTTCCACATTTTCAAACTTTAAAACGGGTCAATTTTGACCCGCACGACGACACGAGGGTTAAACACACACAAAGGGTTAAATAAAACGGGTGATGTCATGTCATCAGCTCACCTTTGAGGACGACTCGTGCACCTTTGGAGTGAGCGAAACACATGAGCTCGGCATCGTATTTCCCGAACGTGGCCACCGTGGTCACCATGCTCCAGTTGTAGGACTTCCACGTCTTTCCGCCCACATCAAACACAAACACCTGCAAGCAGACCAACGACACACGAGATTTGTTTATTTTGCCATTTCTCAGAGGGTCCAATCCGGCCCTCAAAGTGTACAAATTCCAGAGAAGACATTAACTGCAGATTGTAAATTAGTAAAACTATAAATTTAAAATAATTTCTAGACCATGACAAGTTGTTTTGATCATAAAGTAAAATACTAGATTGTTTATTGTTCTTTTGTGTCTCATTTTTGTAATATTTTGTCTTGTTTTCGTAGTTTTTTGTCTTTTCTTACCCGATTATTGTCGTTTATCTCATATTTTGTTATTTTGTGTTTCCTTTTTGTCTATTTTTTGGTCATTTTGTTTCTTGCTTTCATCATTTTTTGTCTCATTTGTGTAATTTCTTGTCTTGTTTTTGTCATTTGCTCATTCAGGGCTCCAGACTAACTTTTTTCCTAGGAGCACAGTAGCCCCTAACCTAAAATTTTAGGAGCGCAAGCAGAAAATTAAGGGGTGCACACCAAAATCGACTTGCAAAGTAAATATTCACATTTCCTCTCGTTTTCATTGTATTACTGATAAACACTTGAAATATAAATGCAGAAACTATAATGTTTTCACTTCACATTTTATTGTGCAGCAGTTGACACAACACAAGAAAAGCACTCAGAGAGCGCAGTACTCCGCCAAGGCTGCTCAGTTGACGTATCATTTCAGACGGAACAAAAAATGACCTTGTGCTGAGAAGTTTGTCAGTAACAAAAAATATTCAATAATAATTTTTAAAAATCAGCAAATTTACTGGTCGTACATGCACGAGTAGATGAAAAATTTACTCGCACTGTCTCAAATTTTAGTTGCAAAATGCGACCATTTAGTCGCAGTCTGGAGCCCTTTCATTGTTTTGTCTCTTTGTAAATTTTTTGTCCAAATTTTGTCTAATTTTTTTGTCTCTTTTTGTCGTTTTGCGTCTCAATTTTGTAATATTTTGTCTTGTTTTTGTTGTTTTTTTATCTTTTTTGTCTGACTTTTTGTTGTCGTTTTGATCATACAGTAAAATGCTATATCATTCAGTTCCAGATGTGATTAAATGTTGTGTTCCTTTGTCGACACTCTGATCTGGAAGTTGCAATGTGGAAATGATAAACTGAGGCTGAATGTTGGTGAAACTGAAATAATTTTTCTTCAGAATTTTCAAGTTGTTCATGATGTTTTATAAAAAGATAATTCCTTAAGTGTGAACATTTTCAGAATGTATTTTTTAGCACTAAAACAAAGGAAACATTAGGAGTTGCGGTTATTTATAGGTTATTATGCTGTGGTTTTACTGGTCACTGGAGATCAAACTGGGCTGAATGTGGACCCTGAACTAGAATGAGTTTGACACCCATGACGTAGAGGATATTGAACATACATCACATCAAATTATACGAGAGCTGGAGTGAGGTAATGAGGGGTTATTGCAGGAACCGTTCACATCACACACACACAAATGAACACAGCTGTAAGGTTGTGTTTCAGTCCCTAAAAGAGGAAACGTAAATTCCTCACTTCTCTTTATCTCACCACAAATACTGAATCCTGAAGTCCGTAAAAAAGCAGAGCTGAAGGCAACAATATTTTTACATTTGCAGCTCTGCTTACAGGGAGACTGAAGTAACTGATATTTAAATCATGAATTCATGTTAATTATGCATTCTGCAACACAAACCACCTGACAGAACAGGTCCAATGAGAACTTCCTCATACATATTACACTGCTATAAACAAAGAATTGACTGACTGCATGGGAAAAAAGGGAACAGCAGCATCAGTTCAAAATCTACAACGAAAAACCAGAGCAATTAGAGCGCCTTCTTGCATTAAATTCCTTTACATTTTCAACCTTGTAAAACCCAGTTTTTGAAATACATCAGTTCTATTATATTTTTTTAATTTTCTTTATATATATATATATATATATATACACACACACACACACACACACACACACATAAAGAATTTTTTGTTTATTTTATTTATTTTTTGCTCATTTGTTATATATATATCATTATTTGTAGCAGTAGTTGCAGTAATAGTAGTATATTTATATTTTGGGGAGTTTTTTGCTATTTTTTTCTATATTTGCTTTATATAAATATATATACTTTCTTCTCTTTTGTTTATTGCTCTTTTTTTCTATATTTGGGTCTTATGGGGCTAATAAGTGAGTTTTTTTGTTCTACTTTATATTGCTGAAATAAAGACTTTTCCACCGTAAAGAAAAAGGAAAACCACAAATTGGTGCATAAACAATCACCAGAATCTGGGAAATGAAGTGATAAAATATCTGGGGAATCCTTAATTTAATGTCCTCCTCCCCAGTGTTTATATAAAACTCATGCCCACTAGTTTAACAAATATGTATTACTGCTATACAACATATTTAGGGTACTGCTGAGAGCAAATTCAGTGCTTTCTAGATTATTTTCTTACAAGAATTATTTGGTTTTTCATTGTTATCAGTTCCTTTATTTAACTGAACACAGTCACAACTTTTGGATAACTGTTCTATCTTCTATGTCATTAAAAAAACATTTAAAAAACATACATGTTTGAAGCAATTTAGATCTTTAAATTGTCATGATTGCATTAGAATATACAGCAGCTAATAGTATGAGAGTATCTACATGGTAATTATCCACCACATGTTTTAAATCTGTTGAATTAGCCTGCAAAAATGCTAAAATATTCCCTGCTATGGTATGAAAATGAACAGTTTCGGAGTCAGTAATTTACATTTTTAATCGAGTGAAACACAGTTTGACAGCTGCAGTTAATCTATAATAGCTAAATCCTGGATATTGTTTTACTGTAAAAGTATGATTCAAAATATATGTTTTTATCTCAACTTTTCTAATATGAGAGGGTTTTATCCATGTCTCAGCAGAATATATTCACAGCAGTGACATTATTGCACATACAGAGCGTGACTCCTCAAATCATTAAACCAAAGTGTGGCAACAGGTTGCAGATAAACAGTGAAAACACATTTTATTGAACCATGATGATCCGTTTTTCGACGAATTATAACATATTTAAGGGCTGAAACCCTAATTAAACAGTATTTTTTGCCTGTGGATGAACTTTTTATCCCAAAATACTGTACAACATCTCTTCTCCTGGATTATTTTAAATCAAAATATGCCTGTCTTAGTCACTGCATATCAGATATTTGGTGATATTTACTGTAAAATAACAAAACAAAATGTGTGTGATTTAAGTTTCGTGTTTAAGCTAGTTCCTCAAAACAGAACTCCTGAAATTCAGTTATGACTTTTGTTTTTTTTTCTGGTTTTCAGCAGCTCCCTGACAGCATTAATCTATTACGAACAGCGTGTTAAAGCAGCAGTTTGTTAGTAAAATCTTAAATATGATCTGCTTCAGCTCTTCTCACATTAAACAGTGAACTAGCATTGAGCACTGATTTAGCTAACAATCTGCTAGCATTTAGCTAACAGTCCGCTCGGTCAACAAGCTAACGTCAGCTAACATATAGCTAACGCTGAGCTAACGTGTAGCTAACATCCAGCTAGTGGTCAGCTTGCGGTACCTCGAAGTCTCGCTCCTCCCGGATCTGCTGGCAGAGCTCCGACCTCTCACACGGGCACACGCCGGCCCTGCAGACGACCAGCAGCGCCGACAACAACACAATAAACCGGCACATCTTAGTTTCTGGAGCGGCAACAGAACTAGTCACCGGTTATGAGCTTGTGTACGGCGGCCGACAGTAGACAAACCTCATACTGTCGAATAACCAGGAGAAAAAATCACTGACTGATTTACCACATTTTATCTGTTAGAAAGTTGTGTTAGACATTTAGGTTGAACGTTAATACTGGCCAAAAGTTAGGGGTCTCTTAGAAATATCTTTATTTTTGAAAGGAAAGCATTTTTTTCAATGGATGATAATTCCAGTGTAGACATTGTTAATGTGGTAAATGACTATTGTAGCTGGAAACGGATGATTTATAATGGATTCTCCATAGGGGTACAGAGGAACATTTCCAGCAACCATCACTCCTGTGCTCTAATGCTACATTGTGTTAGCTAATGGTGTTGAAAGGCTCATTGACCATGAAAATAGTAATTTCAACCAGTAAATGAAGTTTTTGCCATGCAGCCGCAACCAAAGCATAAAAACACAGTCAGACAGCTTTAATGATACAAACTTCAGGTCGGACTGCCAGATGGAGTCAAACACGAGTAAATATTGACAGATTTCACGTGTGAAGGCTTTAAATGACATAACCTTCCTGATCTTTTTCAGGTCGGTTTGACTCCATCCAGGGTTTATCCTGTTCAGAGGAGAAACACGCTTCAGTTCAAGTCATACAGACATGACAGACGTTTCATTTATAACGTGTATGTATTTCCCTTTTTAATGGCGAAAACTGCAAAATTAGACGTCAACATAATAAATTTGGTATCTAGAGCTGTTTGTTCATTCTAACCTAAAATCTATAAAAATAATATAAAATAGTGAAATAATATTTAAAGCAATTAAATGAAAAAATAGACAAAAAATAATTATAATAGAAAGTTAAAATAGAAAAAAACTAAAACAAAAGATAAAGACTTTTTGTCAGTGGTTTAATGTTCTTCAGTTATGCTAGTGAAATGAAATAAATAAAGCAATTATAGATGATAAAAAATAATGATTAGAAACTAAAATAAATACAAATAAACAAAGCTACAAAAATTAAATATTTGTTAGTGGTTTAGTGTTTTTCAGTTTATTAGTGAAATGAAACAAATAAAAGCAATTAGATGGTAAAAATACAATAAAATTAATAATAAGAATAAAAATAAAAAATCTAAAATAAAATAAAAAATAAAGATGATAAAAACAGATAATAAAATAATAATAACAAAAATTTAAAAATTAATAATTAATAAAAACAAAAACAAAAAAATAAAGACTTTTTGTTAGTGGTTTAATGTCTTTCAGTTATATTAGTGAAATGAAATAAATAAAGCTATTAGGTCATAAAAATACAATAATAATAATAATAATAATAACTTAAAATTAAAAAATAAAATAAAAACTATAAAAATAGACAAAAAATGCTAAAAATAAAAATAATAGGGGAAAAAAGAACAATAAAGATGATAAAAATAGACAATAATACGACAAATAAAAATAAATGTAAAAATTTAAATAGAAAAAAATAAATAAAAAAATAAAACAATTAGATGTCAACATAATGAATCTGGTGTCGATATTTGTTTGTTTGTTTGTCTGACTGACATTCATTCTCCTTCACATCTGCAGAATTTGAAAACATTATTTTAATTATCAAGAATTTAAATGTCTGTGATGGTAAAGTTATGGTTAACTTCAAACTGTTGTCCAATTCCAAATTAAACTCAGATAATTAAAGTAAAAATAGTCGAGCCTCAATGCTTTTATCGCCACAAACTTCACTGAAATAGACATTAAAACCCTGAAAATTCTGCAGAGATGCTCATCTGTGCATTTAGTAGCTTTCAAGTTGAAGAATTTCACTTCATTTTCCAAGAAAATAGCATATTTCCAAGAAACTAAATGAAAAAATGACACTTTTGCAGGGAGATATTTAAAAACTTAGAGGCAAACGTGTGTCTGGGCTACTGGAAAAATTAGTACTTTTGTATTTCCACTAACAGATATGAGATTATATCTGTATAAATGCAAATTTGTTCAGGCTGCAGTCATGAAAAGTCCATAAAATTCACTGTTTATCCTCTCTTCTCATCAATAAATGCATTTATTGTGTGTTTTCCAGCTGTTAAAATGCCTGCAGGACAGAAATAGATTCTTCATGTGATTTGATTTTAGTTCAGTTTTATTCTTAATTTGATGATTTTAAAACTGTGACAGATGTTGAGAGTCGAGTAAACAGACGTTGGAGAAAGACATTGATCTCTGGAACACGACGACCGGTCAGGACACGGCAACATTTCAGCAAATTATTTCACGCAAGTCATGTCATGTTTACTCAAGAAACAGCTTCGAGATAATATTTTATCATAATAATGACTTTGACGGTGAGTTTATTTAGAGAGAACTTTTAGAAAAATTAGTTCATAAAGTCAGAAACAACATTAGTAAAAGATTCTAAAAATAAACAGGCACAGCAACCTGAGATTAAATAATGGAATATCACATCCAAGTGACGGAAAGAACAACAACAACAAAAAAAATAGAGTAAACCCATAAACACAAGGCTGAAAATACTAATAATAGAATTAGTGATACTAAAGTAGATACATAAATAAGCAAATAAAGGGTAAGCGGATAAAAGGAACAATGAAATTAATAAAGAAATTAAATTATAAAAATAAGCAATGAAAATTCTAATAATAAACATCAAAAAACCTAAATTAAAGTTAAAAACAAAATAAAAATAAAGACTATTTGTTCATGGTTTCATGTTTTTCATTTATATTAGTGAAACTAAATAAATAAAGCTACAAGATGATGATTTAATCATAAATGAAAATAGAAAAAAATACATAAAAACTAAATTAAATTAAATTAAGACTATTTCTTAAGTGTTTTTTCAGCTATATTACTGAAATGAAATAAATACAGCAATTACACCATAAAAATAGACAATGAAAATAACACTAATACATTTAAAAAAAAAAAAGAAAGAAAATAGAAAAAAAAAACCGAAATAAAACAACAAACAAAGACTTTTTGTTAATGGTTTAATGCTTTTAAGATATATTTGTGAAATGAACTAAATAAAGCAAATAGATAAAAATAGACAATATAAATGGTAATAATAATAATAATAATAATAATAATAATAATAATAATAATAATAATAATAATAATAATAATAATAATAATAATAATAATAATAATAATAATAATGATAATAATAAATAAAATTTTAAAGAATAAAATAAAAAACAAGACCTTTTGTTAATGGTTTAATATTTTTCAGGTATATTACTGAAAGGAAATAACTAAAACAATTAGACGATAAATAGCCGATAAAAATAATGATAATAAAAAACTTAAAAAGTTAAATAGAATAAAACTAAACTAAAAAAAAAATTAAATGATAATAAATTAAGACTATTTGTTGTTGGTTTATTATTTTTCAGGTATATTACTGAAAGGCAATAAATAAAGCATTTGAATGATTAAAAATAGGCAAAAACTAATTATAAAAAAAGGAAAAAAGAAAAAACTAAAATATTATGATATTTTTTCTTAATGGTTTAATACGTTTCAGTTATATTAGTGAAATGAAATATATAAAGCAATTAGATGATAAAAATAGACAATAAGAACGATAATAATAAAAAATGAATAAAGAAACTAAAAGTAAAATAAAAAAATAAAGATTTTTTTGTTAATGGTTTAATGCTATTGTTAATAATAATAATAATAATAATAATAGTAATAATAATAATAATAATAATAATAATAATAATAATAATAATAATAAATGTAAAAGATTTCTGTGGAAAAAATACAAAATTAAATTAAATTAAGACTATTTGTTAGTGGTTTAATGTTTTTCAAGTTCTATTAATGTAAATTTATCTTGAAACTAAATGTCTTTGGCCACAAAAATCCGGTGTATAAATATAGCTGCTGTTATTGCAGGATGAAATCTAACTTATTTATGTATTTTTAAAATAAATACATGTGGAAAAATTAGGGGAAAACAGTCTAGAATTAACTTCACTTGTTTAAAATGTGTCACAGCATTTAGAAAAAAAAACCTCTTAGTGTCTGAGATATTGGGAAATCAGGAGTCAACATGGTTTGTTTGTCTGATCTGAATTATTGGGGCACCATAACATCAACGATGGCTGACATCTGGTTAATCATATATTCTTGCTGGCAGCGGAGGCAGAAAAGTGGCTTTAAAAGGAGGCGTCGAGCTGCAGACGTCCACATCCACCAGCCATGAGGGTGTTTGTGTTGGCGCTCACTGTGGCCTTTGTTGGTGAGTACGACTCCATGCCATTAAAACTGAACTAAAAACTCTTTTACCTCAGAAAAAGAAAATTATCTGCAAGGAAATGGAACTTTACGCTCATTTATTACACTTAAAAATAATGTTTGGCCTCAAGAACAATTCAAATAATGCAGTTTTAATTCAATATTTTTGAGATTTACCAGTGATTGGTAGCATAAACACGTTTTTAAGCTCCAACTACAGCTTCCTTGTCATTTTAAAGACATTCTTCAGTGTTATGTGCTCGTCATGCTGAGCATAATTTTTTAGGTTTATCAAATTTAAAATAATAATTTGTTGTAGTGTTCAATAGGTAAGATAAGAGACTTCATATTTTGAACGAAAGGTGAACAAAAATTTAATTATGGAGCTGATTTTACTGAGTTACTTCAACTTGAATTAACTAATGCAGACATTTTCATTTAAATTATGCACAAGTTTTAAGTTCCAACTACAGTTTATATGTTATTTATAGGACATTTTTAGGTGTTTTGTACTAAAGTATCATTATTATAAGCTATTTTTTCAGGTGTTCAAATTCAAAATCACTCAGAAATGTAGTTATCAAGCTAAGTTTGTCAAATTTGATTAATCTTTAAGACAATTGAATAACAGTTTAATGTTTTTAGATATATTACTGAAATGAAATGAAGAAATCAGACAATAAAATTAGACAACAAAACTAATATTAAGGAGAAATAAAAATTAAAAATCATAGTTAAAAATAAAATAAAGTTGATTGAAATGAAATGAAACTGAAGATGTTTAATTTACGGTTACTTAACGGTTTAATATTTTTGAGTTATTTCAGTGAAATAAAATAAATAAAGCAATTAGATGATAAAAATAGATAATAAAAGTAATAATAATAATTAAAAAAATAAAAATAGAAAGACAGAAATAAAAAAAATAAATACAAAATACAGACTTTTTGTTAATGGTTTACTATTTTTCAGTTATTTTGGTGAAATTAACCTACTAAAGCAATTAGATGATAAAAAAAATAGACAATAAAAATATTAATGATGGAAAATAAAGTGTAAAAATCATATTTAATAATTGATTAAATAAAAATGAAGGTGGTTGAAATGAAATAAAGACAGAATTAGACTATATAAATAGACAATAATAATAATAATGATGTAATAATAATAATAATAATAATAATAATAATAAAAATAATAATAATAATAATAATAATAATAATAATAATAATAATAATAAAAAAATAAATTAAGAATCATCGCTAAAAATAAAACCTAAAATTTAAAAAAAAAGTAATTTAATTTAATTAGACTATTTGTTAATGGTTTCATGTTTTTCAGTTACATTAGTAAAAATGAAATAAATAAAGCAATTGGAAAATAAATGGATGATAAAAAATAATAGCAATTACGCAAATTACGACTATTTGTTTAAGATTTAAGATTTTTCAGTTATTTTAGTGAAATGAAATAAAGCAATTAGATGATTAAAAAATAGACAATAAAAATAATAGTAATAGAAAATAAAATTTAAACATCATATGTAAAAATGAAGTTAAAAGAAAGATTATTTGTTAATAGTTGAAATGAAATAAATACAGAATTAGACAATAAAAATAGACAATAATAAAAATAATAAGAATTAAAAATAAAGTAAAACTAAATGAAATGAAATTAAATCAAGACTATTTGTCAATTGCTTAATGTTTTTCAGTTGTATTAGTAAAATAAAATAGATGTAGCAATTAGACAATAAAAACAGACAATAATAATAGCAATAATAATAATAATAATAATAATAATAATAATAATAATAAAATCGTAGTTAAAAATAAATTAATTAAATTAAACTAAATTAAATTTAATTAAACAAAGAAGTAGTAATAAATAAATTTAAATGTAAAAATAAAATAATGGAAAATTAAACAAAGACTATTTATTAATGGTTTAATGTTTAGCAGTTACATCAGTGACATGAAATAAATAAAGCTATTAGAGGGTAAAAACAGACAATAAATATGTTTTTTAAAATTTTTTTTAATATATAACATCATATTATTTCTGAAACCCAAATGAATTTTTTTTTTAATTTCTATTTTGCAGCCGGCAGCCAGGTCAGCCTTGGTAAGTTCTTGTAAATCCTCCTGCTCTCTGAACTGATTTCTTTAGCTGGGCATCCAAATACTTATGTGTATTTAAAAAATAGTGGAACTCTCTGCGTCTCAGCTTCAAAATATAATGCAATCAAATTCCCTTCTGTCATCGCAGCTCCACAGTTTGAGCCTGGAAAGACCTACGAGTACCAATATGAAGCTGTTGTGATGGGCGGCCTGCCTGAGAAAGGCCTCGCTCGGGCCGGAGTCAAAGTCCGCAGCAAAGTTCAGATCGGAGCAGAAGCTCAGATGTTCATCCTGAAGGTAAAAACCGTTCTGGGGCATCGATACGATCCCATTATAACTCTACAACTCCACAGCTTCATTTAGCTTTTATTCAAGAAGAGCAGATCCAACACCGGCAAGGATCTAGGCAGGAGAAAACAACCTGGATTATTAACCTAGAAGTAGCATGAATGTCTGAGGATAAACCAAAACAGCCAAAAGACACCCAACAATCACCAGAAAAAGATCAAAAACAAACACCAAGATATACAACCTGACCTCAACCAGCACTACCACAGTGAATGCATAGACGTGACAGTGAAGCATGGCAGTGAGAGTGAGATGATATAGGGCTTCATTTAGCTTTAGTGTGATAAGAAGACCTTGGTGTCAACAGGAAGTGCAGACGTAAGTGCAAAGGTGTTCAGTGAAGAGCTGGGTTTTAGTCTTTTCTTAAAGATTGAGTGGGATTCTACAGATGGAACAGAGTTTGGTGACTCGTTCCACCACTTGGGAACCACAGATAAGAAGAGTCCAGCTATGGACCAGCCCTGTTGTGGTGGTTGCATCAGGAACCTTTTGTAGGAGGGAGGGATCTGGATGAGAAAGTTCAGGTAGGAGGGAGCTGTTTTCATTAGAGTTTTGAATTGAGTGTCAGAGTTTTGGAAGTCGTGAAGCGATCTGAACAGTGGGGTGACGTGCTGTTTTTGGCTGGTTGAAAAACTTCCCCTTTGATCCAAACTCTCGCAGCTCGTCCAACCAGAGATCTTCGAGTACAGCGGCATCTGGCCCAACGACAGCTTCAGCTCGGACCCCAAGCTCACCTCGACACTGGCTGCTCAGCTCAAGACGCCCGTCAAGTTCGAGTACACCAATGGCGTTGTTGGGAAAGTGTTCGCTCCGGCCAGCATGACCACCACCGTCCTCAACGTCTACCGGGGAATCCTCAGCATCCTCCAGCTGAACATCAAGAAGACACAGAACGTGTACGATCTGCAAGAGGTACAAAAGAGGAAAAAAAGAATCCACATTTTCACAGAGTTCTACTCACAAAACACCACGAGTCTCACCAGTGTTTCATTTTTATGCCAACAGGCCAGCGTCCACGGCATCTGCAAGACCCAGTATGCCCTGAGAGAAGAGCAGGAGATCGACCGCATCGTCCTGATCAAGAGCAAAGACCTGAACCAGTGCCAGAGTAAGATCTACAAGGATATCAGCCTGGATCACGCAGAGAATTGTGTCGAGTGTCAAGCTGTGAGTACAGATTTCTCTCATTTCACACTTTGATTTCCTGCAGGATGGAACTCTGTAATGATGAACAAACAATTCATCTTAAAGTCTCTACACTTTGATTGTAAGATCCTTTAATTAGTTCATAAAGATCTTTTAATTAGTTTGTAAAGATCCTTTAATTGGTTCATAAAGACCATTTCATTGGTTTATAAAGATCCTTTAATCAGTTCATAAAGATAATTTCATTGGTTTATAGAGATCTTTTAATTAGTTCAAAAAGATCCTTTAATTGGTCCATAAAGATACTTTAATTACTTTATAAAGATCCTTTCATTCATTCATAAACACCCTTTATTTGGGTTATAAAACTCCTTATCCTACAAAAACACTCATAGAATGGATCCTCAGCTTTTCTACTAGTTTTGTAATTAAACTTAAAATCGGAAGGTTAGAGTGTTCTAATGCTTTTAATCTATTTTTCCAGGGCTCCTGCTGTCAGATTTTTAAAATCTGTATCTTTATATAAAGACAAAAATTAAAGTTGAATTTCTCCATTTTGGGATTTTGAAATCAATATGTCCGACGTTTTTCTGAGAGCCCACAGGTTTTACCAATGCTAGAGAGAAAAACGAAGCTCCAAATGTTGTCGATATTCAACATTTACATTTATACAACCTCTACAGACTTGGTGTTTTTCACTCTACTCTGCAGGTTTAATCCCACCCTAACAGTTTGATGGATTGGCTGATTGGTACTCCTGGTTTGGTGACGTTGTGTGTTTTTTGCAGAGAGGAAGCGCCCTAAAGACCGCCGCTGTCTCCAACTATCTCATGAAGCCGATACCCAGTGGTTCCCTGATCATGAATGCAACTGTGGAGGAGCTCATCCAGTTCTCACCCTTCAACATCCTGCAAGGCGCTGCTCAGATGGAGTCCAAGTAGGAGCTTTGAGTTTAACAGAAGAAGAAGTGATTCCAGTGTTGTAAGAACACTGCAGACTGATTCATCTGTGTTTGTTCTCAGGCAAACTCTGATCTTTCTGGATAACAAGAATGTCCAGATGCAGACCCCCCAGGTCGAGTATCTTCAGCGTGGAGACCTGCAGTACGAGTTCGGCAGCGAGCTCCTCCAGACGCCCATCCAACTCCTGAAGATCAGCAACGTCGAAGCTCAGGTGCTTTGGAGGGCATCCCCACCAACTATACTGTATTTTTCTGTGGAATTCACCCTGTAGCTGAAGCTGCTTCATGTCCCCGCAGATGAAGGAGATCCTGGAACATCTGGTCACCATGAACGCCCCCAAGGTCTCCGAAAACGCCCCTCTGAAGTTCATCGAGTTCATCCAGCTGTTGCGCATGGCCAAACAGGAGAACATCCAACAGCTGTGGGAGCAGCTCCACAACAAACCTGAATACAAGTAAAGAAAAATATGTCCTAAAAACACAAACATAAATAGAAAAATATGAATTAAAAATATAAGCACAAATAGAAAAATATATCCTAAAAACATAAACATGAGTGAAAAAAAAGAACTAAAAATCTTTTAAAAAGTCTTTAAAATATGGACAGAAGTAGAAAATTCTGTCCTAAAAATATAAACATAGATAGAAAAATATGTCCTGAAAAAATATTTTTTTAAAAAACATCTTAAAAATATAAACACAAGTAGAAAATTAAGACTTAAAAATGTAAATATTAGTAGAAAAATATGTGGTAAAAATATATTTTTAAAAAAAAAAAAGTTTTAAAAATAAAAACATTAGTACAAAAATATGTCCTAAAAATATATATATTTTAAGATATATCTTAAAAATGTAAACACAAGTAGAAAATTATGACTTAAAAATCTAAACATTATTAGAAAAATATGTCATAAAAATCTAAAAAATATGTCTTAAAAATATAAACATAGGTAGAAAAATATCTACTAAAAATCTAAAAAATATGTCTTAAAAATATAAACATTAGTAGAAAAATATATACTGAAAAAATTAAAAAATATGTCTAAAAAATATAAGCATAAGTAGAAAAATATGTCCCAAAAATATAGAAAACATGTCCTAAAAATATTAACATAAATAGAAAAATCTGTCTTAAAAATATAAGCATAGGTAGAAAAATATGTCCTGAAAATGCATTTTAAAAAAAAAGTCTTAAAAATATAAACATTAGTAGAAAAATATGCCCCCAAAATATAGAAAACATGTCCTAAAATATAAACATAAATAGAAAAATCTGTCTTAAAAATATAAACATAGGTAGAAAAATATGTCCTAAAAATATATTTTTAAATGCCTTAAAACTATAAACACAAATAGAAAATTATGACTTAAAAATGTAAACATTACTAGAAAAATATGTCATAAAAACATATTTTTAAAAAAAACGTCTTAAAATAAAAACATTAGTACCAAAATATATCCTAAAAATATATATATTTTAAAAATATGTCTTAAAAATTTAAACACAAGTAGAAAATTATGACTTAAAAATGTAAACATTATTAGAAAAATATGTCCTAAAAATATGAAAAATATGTTTTAAAAATATAAACATAGGTACGAAAATATGTCCTAAAAATATAAAAAAAAACATGTCCTAAAAGTAGAAACCTAAATTGAAAAATATGTCCTTAACATATAAAAAATCTGTCTTAAAAATATAAATATAGGTAAAAAAAAATATGTTCTGAAAATATAAAAAAGTATGTCTTAAAAATGTAAACATAAGTAGAAAAATATGTCTTAAAAAAATAAACATAAGTAGAAACAGTATAAGCATAAATGTAAAATGTGCTTTTCCGAATAAATAAGAACAGAGGGTAATAAATAGTGTGTTATTGCACACTATTGAGTGTTAACTCTAGAAATGAGTTTCAGACTAGAACCGTGAATCAAACCTGTCATGTTCGTGGTTCCAGGTACTGGATCCTGAGCGCCGTCTCTGTCATGGGAACTCACACCTCTCTGAAATTCATCAAGGAGAAGTTCCTTGTCAACCAGCTGTCTCTTTCTGAAACTGCCTCAGCTCTGCTCTCGGCTCTGCTCTCGGTTTCGGTCGACCTGGAGTCCGTCGAAGTCGTCAAGGCAAGGCGATGGTGAAAGTTTTCTACAATATTTGCAAAGAGATGGAAACATTTAATAACTTCTTTATTTTCAAACTCCTCAGGAGATAGTGATGAGCCCAACAATCCAGAACACAACGGCTCTACGTGAGATTGTCATGCTGGGCTACGGTGCCCTGGTTGGCAGATACTATGCAAAAAACCCTACTGTCCAACTTAATCAAGATGTATGTATTACCTGTTCATAACTTTAATACTTGGTGTAGAAAAAAAATTGTAATTTTGTATAATTTATTGTAAATTTTAGAATTTCCCTGTTTTGTTAAATTACAGATAATAACTTGTAAAATCACAGAAAAAAAGTGTTAATTTACGTTTTTTTTATGAATGATCATCAGTGTTAATTTACGTTTTTTTTATGAATGATCATCCATTCTCTGACAACATTTAACAATAAAATTACATTATTATTATTATTATTATTATTATTATTATTATTATTATTATTATTATTTTTATTATTATTATTATTATTATTATTATTATTATTATTATTATTATTATTATTAATAGTAGTAGTAATAGTAGTAGTAGTAGTAGTAGTAGTAGTAGTAGTAGTAGCATGTATTTACTGTATTTAAATCATTTAAATCAGCTAAAATATTATTATTTTACAGATTACACAGTTTATCTACAACTTGGCTACCGAGGCAGTCAGTACCAAGAACTATGCGGACCTCACTCTCGCCCTGAAAGTTCTGGGTAACATCGGATATCCTGGTAGTCTGAAGGCCATCCAGAAGAACATCCCCAGTTTTAGCAAAGCTGCTGGCGACCTGCCTCTCAGAATTCAAATTGAGGCCGTTCTCGCTCTGAGGAACATCGCTAAGAGGGAGCCCAAGCAGGTGACGCCATGTTTTTTTCCTCACGTAACCTTTGGAGGACTCGTGTTTTTGTGCGCAGTTGTGCTGACAGTATTCGTCTTTGGCCATTCAGGTCCAGGAGAGGGTTCTTCAGGTGTTCATGGACCACAGTCTGGATCCAGAGCTGCGTATCGCTGCTGCCGTCGTGCTGTTTGAGTCGAAGCCGCCCTTGGGTCTGGTGAACACGATAGCCGCTTCTCTGCTGAAAGAAAGCAACCTGCAGGTCACCAGCTTCGTCTACTCGTACATGAAGGCCATGACCAAGACCACCGTCCCTGACTTTGTTTCAGTGTAAGAACCTAAAAGGATCTTCATGTTTCTTTTGTTTCTGTAATTTCAAAGAACATAACAGACACATATGAAACACCCCCACAATGTTGCACCATCATAGATGAAATGTTTCCTAAAATAACAAAATAATAATTAAAGCTGCAAGCAGCATTGGTCGGGTCCTCACATCCTTGCTGGTCAGCAAATCCAAGCATGTCCGCCAGGTGGTGCTGCGACTGGGAGTGCATTTTGACCCATGTATGTCATCAGGGCTGGACTCTGATCACACATGTAAAGTTCGAGGCAGACTGGAGCATTTACAGGCCAGTTACACAGTTTTTCCTGTTTCATGGTGAAACGTCGAAATTGTAGGGGTCGCCATTTCCACACCCTCAGACCTTTGAGGAGGATTTTGAGAACTTTTGATCACCCATGACTGGTGTAAATTCTGGCCAAATTGGAGCTCTCCCGGGGATACTCTCTTTGAACTTATAGCTTTTGAAAATGTGCAAAAAATTGCTCCAAAACTATCAAAACCGACACATAATTCAAAATGGCTGACTTCCTGTTGGGTTTGAGCTATTTGTGCAAGAGGCTTTTCTGTGTGTCCTGATGTGTTGCAGATGTGTACCAAATTTCGTAGCTGTAGATGAAACGTGGTTCGGGGCTGAAAAATATTGTAGGAGGCGCTAATGTGTAATTTCAAGGATCACAAAGTTTCTAGCAAAGGTACATGCAAATGTAATGCCTGTATCTTCCTGTTACCAACAGGTGGCGTTATGACTATGATTGTGATGATGATGATGATGATATTTTTGAGTGTGGCTCTTGTCAGACCCTGTTGTTTGTCCACCATATGAAGTTTGGACCTGATTGGATCATGTGTAGCTGAGATGTAAACATTTCAGTTGTCATGACCAGACATCGGAATTCATCATCATCCTCATCAACTGTTTATACCATAGTATTGTTACTCCACCAACGAACGCATCGGAGGAGCAATTTTTTGGTTATTTTGAACAATGTTTTTAGTCACACTAGATTTGTTTTTGTCATTTGGGACAATTTTTGATTAACTTTGAATGATTTTTACTCCCCAAAGAAACGTGGCAGAGTTATGGGACAATCGGTGTTGGTTTGTCTTTTCGTCCGTCGGTCTGTTATCAACATTTCTCAAAAATGAACAAATGGATTTGGACGAAATTTTCAGGGATGGTCAGAAATGACACAAGAACCAAGTGATTAGATTTTGGCAGTGATGCAGTCTATAGTCTGGATCCACGGATTTGTTAAAAATTTCTGTATCATTGCAAGATAGCAGCACGGCATCACTGTAACAATGACAAGTGAACACTACATCAGCTGCCTGCTGATGATCACGTGATTGTGATTCTACTACAAATCCACCGCTGTGGATTTATCGGAAATGATACAAGGAACCATTGATTAAATTGTGGGGGTGTTTCCGAGTCCCATCAATGCCCGCTGCCCGCTACATATTTAGGTCACAGCATTTGGTAACGGTACTTAACATACACATGCATAACACATTCCTGTGCTCAGCACAAGCTCATTGTGTTTGTGGGTACATCTATATAAAATGGACACATTTTATGTTGCCATGATTTCTGGTCATCAATAACTAATAAACAAATGCTGCATTTCTGACAATGCCATATGGGGAAATGAGCAGCCTTGAAGGAGGACTGTGCTCTCTCTTTTCTTTTTTGTTTTTGTGCCTTCAAACAAGCTTCACTCCAGTCTTCCTCATCAATATCCTTCAATATCCTAGTTGTGTTATGAGCAGCTGATAAACTATAATATTTAGATCTTCATGTTTCTTCTCCGCCACTAAAAAACTCTGATGTTGTCCTTTCAGTGCTGCAGCCTCCAACGTTGCCATTAAGATGCTCAGCCCCAAACTTGACAGACTGTCCTACCGCTACAGCAGGATATTCTACTACGACACCTACTCCAGTAAGAGATGAACAACGACGAACGACAAAATCTGGTATTTTGTCATCCCAGATTTCATATCGATTCAAGTGTTTTGACGGTTTTCCCCCCATTGCCCTGCAGATCCCTGGATGATGGGAGCTGCTGCCAGCGCCTACTACATCAATGAAGCTGCAACCATTTTCCCGAGAGCCATCATGGCCAAAACTCGTAGTTACCTGGCCGGAATTTCTGCTGATATTTTTGAGGTATGACAAGAGCATCTCACATGGGAGAGAGCGTCAGATAATTCCTTTTTTTTTTGCGCAGTTTATACAAACAACAGAACAAAGCTGTTGGAGGTTCTTGAAGATGTTTCACCTCTCATCCAAGAAGTTTCTTCAGTTCTGGATGAGAGGGGAAATGTCTTCAAGAACCTACAAGAGAAGTCCAGTCACTCTCTACTGAAGCTCCTACGATCACCTTGACTTGGTTGACTGAGAATCAACAGTTGCATTTCCAATCCAAGTTTCTGCCTTTTACTGATAATTTCAAGAATATTTATCCAACAAATAAACATTTTTTCTGTGTTTTGTTGCAGGTTGGAGTGAGAACTGAAGGAATCCAGGAGGCCCTTTTGAAAGGCAAGAACATCCCAGCGAATGCAGACAGGATCACCAAGATAAAACAAGTCGTAGCGGCTGTAAGTTCTGTCGGGGAAACTCAGATTTAAGAACAGGAAAATGGGCATCATGTTTTCTTCGTGAGAGCTGCTGTTTTTCTGACTGGCAGTTTTCTTCCTATTACAGCTTCAGAACTGGAAGAAACATCCTTCAAGCAAGCCGCTGGCCTCCATGTACGTGAAGTTCCTTGGACATGAAATTGCGTTTTTGAATGTCGACAGAGCCATCTACCAACAGCTCATTGAGGTGATGCATCTTCTATGGTTTAACAGGACTTCTGTGTGGGCTGAAGACGTGGTGTCTCATGAGTAACGTTGTGTTTACAGCATGCGAGCATAGCTGACATTCAAGGTAGTGTGAGGAGTGCTCTGAACGCTCTGCAGGAAGGTTACACGATGAATTGGAATTTCTACAAACCGATGCTGGCCGCTGAGATCCGTCGCATCCTCCCCACCAGCACTGGTTTTCCCATGGAGCTCAGTTTCTACACTGCTGCTGTGGCTGCGGCATCTCTTAAGGGTGAGTTTCACAGCTGCAGCTGTGGGTTTGTGAGCATTATTTCTACTGATGATTTGGGTCGTTCCAGAACTGGAGGACATTTGGGCTTCAAAATGTTTGAAAAGTAAACCTTCTCTTTTGCAGTTTTCTGCTCCATATTGATCAATAATAGGTATTGATTGGCTCAGCTTCCACATCAATGGTAGCATTTTTATTCCATGTTTTCTGTGTTGTTTGCTAACCCTACTCTAATCACAGTAACAGGGTTGCTAATCCATGCTAATGTTAGCTTTTTCTCAGCAGTAGAAGCTAGATATTTAGCTAGCTGTTACTGCTGACCAAGAGGACAAACTGACTGATGGAAAACAGTCAAAAGAATTAGTCTGATCCTGATAATATGAGGTAGAGTGAAACATTCAATCAAGGCTGACAATGTGATGAGAAAACGAAAAATAGAAGAGAGGACATAGGTTTGCTCTACCCATTCTTTAAGACAACTGTTTGATGATGTTGACAACAAAAGCAAAACAGAAAATGACAAAAGCAAAACATGAAATGGCAAAAACAAGACACAAAATGACAGACGCGAGAAAGAAAATGACAAAAACAAGACAAAACAACAGAAATGAGACACAACGTGACAAAAACAAGACAGAAAATGACAAAAAATGAGACATAAAACAACAAAAACAAAACAAATAATGGATAGAACAAAATACAAAAGACAAAAACAAGACACAATACGACAGAAGCGAGACAGAAATTGACAAAAACAAGACACAAATGATAAAAATGAAACAGAAAACAAGAAAAACAAGATGGAAAACAACAGAAGCGAGAAAGAAACTGACAAAAACTAGACACAAAATGACAAAAATTAGACATAAAACGACAAAAACAAGACACAAAAGATAATAATGAGACAGAAAACAACAAAAACAAGACACAAAACTACAGAAATGAGACACAAAACATCAAAAACAAGACACAAGACTTATTCTGTGTTTGTTTTCCACCAGTCTCCGTGAGCACCACTGGACCCGTCCAGCCTCAGACCCTCATGCAGCTTCTGGACACCAACATCAGAGCGACCGCTGAGATCGCTCCAAGGTTACTCAGCCGATTGACCGGCTCCTTCCCATCAGTTCGAAGTTAAAAACAGGAAATGTGTTTGTCGATTCCCCCTGAAAGTCTTCTGTCCCTTGCAGCATCTCCATGCACACCTACGCAGTGATGGGGGTGAACACGGCTTACTTCCAGGCCTCGCTGCTCTCCAGAGCCAGAGTTCACACCGTTCTGCCCAGCAAGATAGAGGCCACCTTAGAAATGTCAAAGGGCAACTACAAGATCCAGCTCCCGTCTGTCCAGGACATTTACAAAATTGCATCTGCAAGGTAAGTACCCTGCAAAAGAAAACTCCATAAAAAGAGGGTGCAGATCTGTCACAAAAAACATGTTCAACGACTGTAAAAGCTGTGAAAATAATGAATAATCAGTAAAATAATGATGTTTGTAACTATTTTAGATCTAGTGCAACGGTGTAATTTTATGGTGACGCATTGTTAAAGAATTTGTAAAAATACCGATTTATGGTGTGGACGTTGTTTACAGTTTTGCCCCGTTTTGTTTGTTTTTAACTCTTAAAATGTTTTGGATTTTTTTTGTGATTTTACTCGATATTGTAATTTAACAAAATAGGGAAAACGTGTAAAATAACAGGTAAATTTTAAAATCTTTTTCAGTCTTTAATATACTTTTTTTCTGATTTATATACAGTAAAATAGTTAATGTAAAATAACAGATTACTATTTGTCAAAACAGATTTTTGTTTGGACAATATTTACAGTTTTGGTCTATTTTTAATGCTTAGTAACGCAAAAAATAAAACTTAAAAGTTTTGTAATTTTAACAGATAACTGTAATTTGACAAAACAGGGAAAATCTCTAAAATAACAGGTAATTTTTTTTAACATAAATTTTTAAAAAAATTTTTTAAAAACTTTTGAGCCCTTAATTCTACTCTTTTCTCTTTTTAAAACTTTTTTTTGGCAATTTAAATATAATAAAACAGTTACAGATTTTTGATGTGGACATTATTTACAATTTTGTCTATTTTTAACACTTAATAATGCAAAAAATGAATAAACTTTTGTAATTTTTACCAGATAATACTCGTAATTTGACAAAACAGAAAATCTCTAAAATAACAGCTTTATTAATTCATATTTTTTTCCTTTCAAATAATTGCAAACATCTGTCAAATACTGATTTTTTCTGATTTAAATACAGTTAAATGGTTAATGTTGTAAAATAGCACGTTAGCATTTGTTAAAAAAAATACAGATTTTTGATGAAGACATTATTCACAGTTTTGACCTTTTTTGTTTGTTTGCTTTTTAATGGTTTTCTGTTGTTTTTCTCAGTGATTATACGAGATATCATCTGCATTTAGACAGAACATTGAAGATGTGTAAAATAACAGTAAATAGTTTTGCTGTTTTTTAACATTCGCGTCATTAAGTGACATGTTTTTAAACATATTTTCGGTTTCTTGTTCTCCAACAGCGTGGAGACGTTTGCTCTTGTGAGGAATGTGGAAGACCTCGCTGCGGCCAAATTGACACCGGTGCTGCCAGCTGATGCTGCAGCTCGGCTGTCCAGGCCGTCTTCAAGGATCTCCAGGATGGCGTCCTCCCTGGCTGGTGGTATGGTGAGTTCAGACCATCGCTGTTTCTTCTGTTCTTACTGTTCGTTTCCTAAAGTCCATGTGGTGAACCTCTGCCGTGGTTCTACAGTCAGCGTCATCCGAAATTATCCCTGATGATTTGCCGAGAAGAATCTCCAGGAAACAGAAACCCTTCAAACCCTATGAGAAGAAGATGTGTGCTGAAAGTGAGACCTTTCGATTCAAGGCCTGCACCAAGGTGGAATCCTACAGTGCTGTCTTCCTCAGAGACTCCCCGCTGTATGGCATCATCGGAAATTACACCGCTCTGATTCAGGTTAAACCAGGTAAGAAGAACTGGTTCATCCATCCATCCATCCATGAATCCATTAGCCATCCATCCATCCATCCATCCATCCATCCATCCATCCATCCATCCATGAATCCATTATCCATCCATCCATCATCCATCCATCTATCCATCATCCATCCATCCATCCATGAATCCATTATCCATCCATCATCCATCCATCATCCATCCATCCATCCATCCATCCATCCATCCATCCATCCATCCATCTATCTACCCATCCATCCATGAATCCATTATCCATCCATCCATCCATTATCCATCCACCCATGAATCCATTATCCATCTGTCCATTCATCCATCCACCACTTAATCCTCATTAGTAGTCCTGGAGTCTAACCCAGCTGACTTTAGAGTCACCAATAGCATCATTCCAGAATTAAAGGACATTTGGGCTCCAAAATGTTTGAAAAATAAACCTTCTCTTTTACAGTTTTCTGCTCCATTTTCATAGATAATAGGCAATAAACTATCAAAGGCTTGATTGGCTCAGCTTCCACATCAATGGAACCATTTTTATTCCATGTTTTCTGTGTTGTCTGCTAACCCTACTTTAATCACAGTAACAGGGTTGCTAATCCATGCTAATGTTAGCTTTTTCTCAGCAGTAGAAGCTAGATATTTAGCTAGCTGTTACTGCTGACCACGAGGACAATCTGACTGATGAAAAATATGAAAAGTTTGGTCATCGGGGGGTGGGACAAGAGAAAAATGCCCTTTTAAGGGGAACTCCAGACTCATTTGGTATTTTTAAAAATAATTTCAAACATTCCTTTCTCCTAGTGATTTTTAGATTTGGTCTCAGGACAAGAACATTTACACAACAACTGCATGTTTTAGTATTTTGTACATGGATCATTTGAAATTTGATGGGTGGGATGCATGTTTTTTGACTGTGGGAGGAAGCCAGAAAACTCACCATGCACAGGGAGAACATGTAAACTCCATACAGAAAGATCCTATGAAGACTGGGACCTTCCAGCTGTGAGGCGACAGTGCTAACCACCGAGGCACTGTGCAGCCCCCAGTTCAACTCATTCAACTAATTTGTAAGAAGTTGTGGAAAGTTATTTATGGATTTGTGTTTCAGTTCAAGGACCAGCCATCGAGAGGATTGAACTTGAGGTCCAGGTTGGAGAGAAAGCAGCAGAAAAGATCATTAAAGTCATCAACCAGCGTGAGGAGGAGGAAACCCTCGAAGACAAGAATGTCCTGCTGAAGCTGAAGAAGATCCTGGTTCCTGGTCCGAGGAACAACACGGCCAAATCCTCCTCCAGCTCCAGCAGCTCCCGGTCCTCCAGCTCCAGCAAGAGTCGCTCCAGCTCCATCTCCAGCAGCGACAGCGCCTCCTTCTCGGTGTCATCCCAGTCTTCCTCGTCCAGATCCGTTTCCCGCCCCAGAAGCGGTGCGGTCGACGTCGACCATCCTGTACCCAACAGCAAGAAGTCGAGCAGCTCCTCCAGCAGACGTTCCAGCCGCCGTCCCAGCAGGTCCTCCAGCAGGGCGTCGAGCAGCCAGTCGTTGCTCCAGTCCGGCAGTCGGTCCTCCAGCTCCAGCTCTTCCAGCTCCAGAGCCCTGTCCAAGGTGAGCTGCTGCCCGTCACGTAAAGAAGCTTTTCAGAGGATGTGCAGGAGTTAATGATGTTTTTGCCTTGCAGCAGGAAGTGTATCTCCTGAAGTTTAAGAGGAACCACGTCCACCAGGTAATACATTGGCTCGTAAGTTTATATACACTCTAATAAATAAAACACTGGGTCAACAAAAAAAAATATGTTAACGTTTTCCACTAGAATTATTAAGTTGAGCCAATTGCTGGCAGAATTACATTAATTCAAAGCAATGTTTTGAGTATGTTGAATTACCTTTTAGTCCAAACAAAAATGCATTTCTGAGTAACACGAACTTAATAATTGTCAACATGAATGAAAGTATTTAAGTTGATCCAACATAATTTTTAATTAATGTGAAGAAGCTTTATGGCCACAATAAAACATTTCTAAGTAACATGAACTTGATAATGGTCAACATTCAGATAAGAAGAAATAATAAATACAACTCACCAACACACAACCTATTTGTGCACCGGTTTGTTAGTCACATGCCGAAATTAACCTATTACTCCCGCATTGAAGCCTACAGAAATCAGTACAGGCATCACCTAGCTAACTTTACCTCGGCACACAGACTGCCCTACCAACACTGCACGCATTTAAAAGTAAGGACTTCCAGATTTCGATATTCAGTTACAGTAGGCTATCATCAGCAGAATCCTGAGCGAATGCAAATATGCATAATTAAGCATAAAATTTCTTACCGTTCACCAAAATGCTTCGGCTGAGCTTCGGCTGCTCACCATGTGCTCACTCTGGCCTTAAACATGGACGCTCGCGCATGCGGAAAAGAGAAACTGTGGGCCGTTTACACGTCATCAAATTGTATTTTACATTAGCAGAACTTAAAATCAAATTGTTTCATGATAAACTGAAATTTTTAAACTCTGACAAGGTGATGGTAGTGTATTGAATCAAAAGGCATTTCTCTGTCATCCAAGCTCAATAAAATAACATTAAGTAAAAAGTCTAACTGTATTACAGAACTTAATTTTTTATTTCACAACAATATATTTATTTAAGTTATGACCAAAGGTCCACAGAATTACTTTTTAGAGTGTACCCTGACAAAATTAGTTACATATTGTCCTTTTTTTAAAATAGAAAATGTCTTTGATCATGGAAAAACTAAAGGAACTGAAGCAGACTAAATGTATGGTTTCTCTTTTTTACAGCATAGAGTCTCTGCAAACAGGCAGCACTCCCACAGCAGCGCCACCAGCTTCGAAAACATCCAGAGCAAGGTGACAATAATACAGTCTCTGGCTGACCAATTTTTAAGGATCTAATATCAGTAGAATTTGCCACAGGTCCAGTTTTTTTGCTTATTTGACTTGAACCCCCCAAAAATTGTCCAAAAATGACAATAATGAACAAGTATGAGTTCTTGAAAACAGAAAAAAGAGCCTAACTTCCTAATTTAAGGATATGTATGTGTGTGTATATGTGTGTGTATATGTGTGTGTATATGTGTGTGTATATATATATATATATATATATATATATATATATATATATATATATATGTCTGTGTGTGTGTGTGTGTGTGTAGGTGTGTGTGTGTGTGTGTGTGTGTGTGTATAAATTTGGCCAGACAAGGAGACAAGGTTTCAGTTTTTTGCTATTTTGACTCGAAAGCTGCCCAAAATTGTTCAAAAATGACAATAATGACCAATTATTAGCCCTTGAAAAGGGAAAAAAAAAAAGCGTCAATCTTTCAGTCCAGACTGGTATTGTGTCTCAATAAAGTTCCTGTAACAAGGTGACATTTACAGCCTCCTATATTCATCCAAACTTTCATGTAATGACACTAATCTCTGGTTTGAACCTTCAGGCCAAGTACCTCTCCGATGTTGTGCAGCCCTCGGTCACCATCCTCCTTCGCGCAGTGAGGGTCGACCACAAGCCCCAGGGATACCAGGTCACCGCTTACCTGGACAAGGCAACCTCCAGACTGCAGATCATCTTGGCCAACCTGGTTGAGGGTGACAAGTGGAGGATCTGCACTGATGCCATGAAGCTGAGCAGCCACAAGCTGATGGTGAGGATTGTTTTTAAATCAACCAGTTGCTGGAAGTTAGAGTGACGCTTCAGGATTAACAGATTTAAACTCCTTGTAGGCAGCTACCACCTGGGGCATCAAATGCAAACAGTACGCGACCCAGGTCACCGCTGAGTCCGGCCTTGTGGATCAGATGCCTGCGATCCGCCTCAAGTTGGCCTGGGACAGAATTCCACGGCGCATCCAGCACTATGCACAGAAGTAAGTCAATTTAAGCAAAATTGAAAAAAAATCTGTAAAATAACAGCTAACTTTAAAAAAAAAAAACAAAACATTTTTCAGTCCTTAACATGCAGATGTAGAAAATCGACATCCTCTGTCAGCACTTTGATCAAAAACCTTCCCATGTATCCTGAGTCATGGGAAGTTTCTCTGTCAGTTCTAGCAGGTTAATGAGTTAATGTGACTTTTACGAGAGTCTTACAACTCCTAACGAGTCCGTTTGTCCAGGCTCTACAAGTACATCAGCCGCATCCCTCTGGAGACCCAAGTGAGCAAAGCAAAGGTCCAGAAGGAAAGGCAGATCTCGCTGACTGTAGCTGCTGAGTCTGAGAAAAGCCTGTATGTGGCGCTGAACACTAAAAAGGTGCACTCTTGTTTAAAGTCAACTTCATTGTCAATTCTGCCGTATCTACAGGACATAGATGGGATATCTCTCAGACCCAGAACATGCAATGCACAGTGGAAAAAACCAAGACAAAGACACTAAGAAACTGCTTATACTTCCTGCTTCCTGACTCTTATTACTTTACTACCACAGAGGACCTACTACAAACATAAAGTCGCCCTGCCTTTCTGTTTGCCTTTGGGAGAAACCGCTGCAGAGCTGGAGGCCTATCAGAGCAACTTTGTCGACTCAATGTCCTACATGTACACCAAGGGTAACACAGGTAAAATAATACATACAGTCTTCAGTCAACATTTCACCAACTTTTGAGGCTTCCAGAATCAGTAGAATTTTCCATAGGTTCAGTTTTTTGCTATTTTGACTTGAAACCTGCCCAGAATTGTCCAAAAACGACAATAGTGACCGATTATTAGTCCTTGAAAATGGGGGAAAATAAGTGCCAAACTTTCAATCCAGGCTGGTATTGTGTCTCCAGAAACTTCCTGTAACTGTTTATCTATGGATGGACCCATATTTCCAACTAAAATAAAGTCTTTGACCAACATTTCCCCAACTTTTGAGGCATCTAACATCAGTAGACTTCGCGATGGGAACCTACCCAAAATTGTCCCAAAATGACAATAATGAACAATTATTAGTCCTTGAAAATGGAAAAACAGTGCCAAACTTTCAATCCAGGCTGGTGTTGTGCCTCCATAAAGTTCTTGTAAGTGTATATATATATTGATGTATCCATATTTCTACTAAAATACAGTCTTTGGTCAACATTTCACCAACTTTTAAGGCATTTAAAGTATTGTTTCTTTCCTCACCAGCTGAGTGCACCATGATCAGCGACACACTGAGATCGTTCAACAACAGGAAATTTATAAACGAGATGCCACACGCCTGCTCCCAGGTCTTGGCATACGATGCCACAGAGGAACACAAATTCATGGTTGAGCTGAAGAGGAGCAGTCCAGAGGAACAGTACCAGATCACTGTGAAGATATCAAACATGTAAGAGTATCTACATAGATCTTGACTGTGGTAAAATTCTAGACCTGGGACAATTTTAAAACACTGACTTCAATTGTTTTTCGACAGTGACATCGACATGTATCTGAAGGATGCTGCTGTCAAGGTGAAGATTAACGGAGCAGATATCCCCATCAGCGATCGGCCATATGTGGACTCAACAGGTACTTTATTAAATCTAACTAAGCCGCCATCTGAGATTAAACAACTAGTTGAGTTTTGAGAAATCACAAATACCCTTGCATTCATTTCAGGCACAATTCAGATCAGGCAGAAACGTGAGAACCGCATTCAAGGCATCTCTCTCATCGCTCCCATACATGGCCTTCAGGAAGTCTTCTTCGGTCACAACACTTTCAAGGTGACACAACAAATCCAATTAAAACTTCAAGCAGCGTTAGTCGGGTCCTTGCTGGTCAGTGAATCCAAGCATGTCCAGCAGGTGACGCTGCAACTGAAAGTGTATTTCGGCCTATGGCCTTTTTGACGGCGGCCTATCAAAACTGTCCACCAGGTGGCGCTATCACTGACAATTTATATCAACCTATGTATGTCATCAGGGCTGGACTCTGATGATACATGTAAAGTCTGAGGTACATTGGAGCATTTACAGGCCAGTTACACAGCATTTCCTGTGTCATAGCAAATTATTGAAATTCTGCTGGCCGACATTTCTACACCTTCAGACTTTTGCAGAGCATTTTGATAACTTTTGATCACCCATGCTTGGTGTACATCCTGGCCAAATTGTGCTCTGTTGGGGTTACCTTGTTTGAGTCTATAACTTTTGAAAATGTGCAAAAATTGGACCAAAATTGTCCAAAATATGTTGCATAATTCAAAATGGCCGACTTCCTGTTGTGTTGTAAGTATGGGTGTCAATTACATTTTTGTGCATTGTGACGAGTTCCTTATACCTACCAAATTTCATAGCTGTAGGTGACATGTCCTGGTCGCAGAGCCTGTTTGAAATTTTCCAGGTGGCGCTAATTGAGCCATTTTGGCTCTCACCTATGCGAGTTCCATAAAATCTAAAATTTTTCGCCAGTCCTGATATGTGTGCAATTTTTTCACACATTTTTAAGTATTTTCAAAATTGCATTTCAAAATCTGCAGAAGAAATAAAAAGAAATCCATGGGTTTCAAGAGGGTCCTGTGTCTCTTTAGTGCTCAGTCCTATTCCTGAATATTTACTAACCAACAAACTGCCATTAAAACGCTGTCGTTTTGTGATTTTTGTCAGATTAAAGTTGTGGACTGGATGAGAAAGGTTTCTGGAGTCTGTGGAATCCCCGATGGGGAAACCAGACAGGAGTACAGGAAGCCCAATGGACAGAGGACCAAGGATCCGGTCAACCACGCTCACCATTGGGTTGTACCTGGAAAGAGCTGCCGCGACGTCTCTGGTAACTGTTAGAACACCAGCTGCATTTAGGGTGGCAAACTGTGTAAAAACGATAAATATAAGAGTTTGGTTTTCATGCATTTCCAGAGTGTTTTGTGGAGCGTCAATCTGTGAAACTAGAGAAGCAGGTCAACCTCCTCGGCCAGCAGTCCAAATGCTACTCTGTGGAACCAGTGCTGCGCTGCCTGGCTGGCTGCACCGCCCTGAGGACCACCGCCGTCAACGTCGGCTTCCACTGCGTTCCTGCCGGTGAGTCTGCAGGAAAGCACAGCCGGACGCCACCGTATTCGTTGTCTTGTGCAGCCTCTAACTGCTTCGCTGTCCTCACTGTTGCAGATTCCAACATCAACCAGGGTCTGAGCAACATCTCCGAGAAGAGCATCGACCTGATTGAGACGGCTGAAGCCCATCTGGCCTGCCGCTGCGCTCCTCAGTGCGCTTAATCTCACCGGCTTGTTATGTTTTATTGTCAGTCTCATGCAAGTCTTGTGAATCACTTTGTTTGAACTGTAAACTTAAATAAATTGAAGAAGCATATGAAATCTGTGTGATGTGGTTATTTACAACTAAATAGATAAAACATTGTCCCAAATGACAAAACCTTGTCCAGTGTGACTTTAAAATTTTCAAAATGACCGAAACATTGTCCGGAAAAACATAAAGTTGTTCAAAATGGCTAAAAAAAATTCTGACATGACAAAAACTTGCACAACGTGACTCAAAAGTCATTAAAAATGACTGAATCATTGTCTAAAAGGATGAAAACTTGTCCTAAGTCACCCAAAATTCTCTTGAACAACAAAAAACATTGTTCAACAAGATCTAAAATTGTCTAAAAAAAAACATGAACTTCTTCAAAATGACTTAAAATTGTCCAAAATGACCAAAATTTGTCCAAACTAAAAAAAAGTCCGAAATTACAACAACTTGAGCAACATACTTCAAAATAAATCATTCAAAAACAAATAAAACATTTTCTCAAATGACAAACATTTGTCCAGTGTGACTTACAATATTGCCCAAAATGACCGAAGAATTGTCCAGAATAATATAAAGTTGTTCAAACTAACCTAAAACATGTCTGAAATGATTAAAAACTTGCCAAACATAACTCAAAAACTCATAACTCAATCAAATGACAAAAACTTGTCCAATGTGACCTAAAATTCTCTCACATAACAAAAACTGTTCAATATGACTTAAAAATTGTCCAAAATAACAAGAGTCGACTGGGTAATTAATGTATGTTGCTTCGCAGTTACAGTCGATCGGGTTTCTGTTGAACATCTGGAAGAGATGCTCACCAAACAATGACCTTCAGCCTCACAGCTGGAAAAGACAATACAAACCGGACATGAAGATGAGCAGAGACACTGAAATGGCTTCTGACAATTTCCTTTCTGTCAGAAAATAAAAAACAAATCAATGAACTATGACTCTTGTGCATTAATTTCTTTAGTTGCTTTCAGTGCAGCATTGATCTCCTGTTTCATGTGTCCGGTTGTCACAATGTGTTTCAATGAAAATGAAATTTATTGCGATGTGTGCTGAATTTAAGAATATTCAATAATTTTAAAAAAAAACTTCATATGCTGTTAAATGTTGCCACGAAGACATCATGGAAGCAGCTTGTAGCTCTGCACATGTAACACCAACACAAAGACCCCTATGCACACCAACATCTAGACCTCTATGAACATTAACATCTAGACCTCTATGAACACCAGGATCTGTTTCCTATCAATCACATCAACATTTTCTTCAAATAGCAAAAAAAAACAAACAAAAAAAAAAACAGACAGACAGACAGACAGACATTTTTGAAAATATTTCAAGTATTTGACAATCTTTATTCTCTACTGGACAAGTTTTGGGTCATTTTGGACAATCGTTATGCTATTTTGTACTAATAATTTTTGTACTGTAATTTTGGACACATTTTAAGATATTTTGGTCAAATTTGACTCATTCTAGATAAATTTAAAGTCTAAATATGTAAAAACTGGAACCTTGTCTGGTCAAACTTTCTACACATCAGATTCTACTGATGTTAGAGACTCAAATGTCGGTGAAATAACGACCAGTATATATACACTTACAGGAACTTTCTGACAACACAATACCAGCCTAGAGTGAACGCTTGGCACTTTTGTCCATTTTCAAGGACTAATAATTGTTTGTTATTGTAATTATTAGACAATTCTGGACAGGTTTCAAGTCAAAATAGCGAAAAACTGGACCCATGACAAATTCTACTGATGTTAGACGGCTTAAAAATTGGTGAAATGTCAACCAAAGACTGTATTCTTAGTAGGAAATATGGATTCGTCCATATATATACACTTAGTGTAACTTTATGGGGACACAATACCAATCCAATTTGAAAATTTTGCCTGTTTTTTTCCATTTTCAAGGGCTAATAATCAAACATTTTGCCTTGGCTGGATCCATTCAGTGATTATGATCTGCTGGAAACTATTCTGTTTCTGTCCTCACCAAATTCCAGGGCTGTAGGAGTTTATTTCTGGAGGTATTGAATGTTTAAAGTGGCTTCATGGGAAAGACCTTATTTAAGGAGAAACACAAATCTCCTCAAAATGCTGCTGAAATATTATATATTTTAATTACCTTATTTTTGGGTCCTACAGAAAAAATAACTACCCTCTGGACTAATCTGAAATGGTGGCGCAACATGAATTTTGTCTGAATCAATAGATACTAACGCTGCCAGCACATCATTTGACCACGCTGATTTGTATTTAGCCTTTAAGGTGACTCGAATTGAACTCAGGTGCAGCCAGTTAGTGCTAGATATCCCACAGTTAGTAAAATGTAGATAATTAGGGTCAGTGAATGTGTCTTAGTGATTGTAGCATAAAGACAACTGTATCTGGAAGGTCCAGTGGATCAGTACTCCTGGATAGAATTACACCATGAAGACTGAAGAACACTCCAAGAAACTCTGAGAAAAGGTTGTTGAAAAGCATCATTCACCACGATACAAGAACATTTCCAAGTTCCTGAATATCTCGTGGAGTCCAGTTAAATCCGTCATTAAGAAATGGAAGGAAGATGGAACATGAATAAATCTGACTAGAGCAGAACGTCCTCAAAAACTGAGAGACCGAGAAGAAAGAGACTAGTGAGGGAGGCCACCAAGACATCTATGATTCCTGTGAAGAGTTTCTAGAAACAGGCTAGTGAGAGGCCAGCAAGACACCTATGATTCATCTGAAGGAGTTACAAGAAAGATTCCATTGAGGGAGGCCACCAAGAAACATATGATGCCTCCGAAGAAGTAGCTAGAAATAGACAAGTGAGGGAGGCCACCAAAACACCTATAACTCCTCTGAAGGAGTTCCAAGCTTCAGCAGCTGAGATGGGAGAGACTGTTCATCAACAACTGTTGTCTGTTCTTCACCAGTCAAAGCTTTATGGAGACAAAGAGAAAGACTGATGAAAAAAAGCTCCAATTAAATCTGGAGTAGAGTTCACCAGCAGACGTGGAGACTAAAGTCACCTGGAAGAAGGTTCTTTGGTCTGAGGAGACCAGGATGGAGCTTTTAAGCAATCAGACTAGACAGTTGTGGCAGCCTCATGATGTGAAGCACTGTGGCGGCAGCATTATGGTGTGGCGCATGGTGGTGGCAGCATCATGATGTGAAGCATGGTGGTGGCAGCCTCATGATGTGAAGCATGGTGGTGGCAGCATCATGGTGTGAAGCACCGTGGTGGCAGCATCCTGATGGAAAGCACGGTGGAGGCAGCATCATGATGTGAAGCATGGTGGTGGCAGCATCATGATGTGAAGCATGGTGGCTGCAGCATCATGATGTGAAGCATGGTGGCTGCAGCATCATGATGTGAAGCACGGTGGTGGCAGTGCCATGGTGTGAAGCATGGTGGCTGCAGCATCATGATGTGAAGCACGGTGATGGCAGTGCCATGGTGTGAAGCATGGTGGCTGCAGCATCATGATGTGATGCACGGTAGTGGCAGCATCATGATGTAAAGCAAGGAGGCGGTAGCATCGTGATGTGAAGCATGGTGGTGGCAGTGCCATGGTGTGAAGCATGGTGGCTGCAGCATCATGATGTGAAGCACGGTGATGGCAGTGCCATGGTGTGAAGCATGGTGGCTGCAGCATCATGATGTGATGCACGGTAGTGGCAGCATCATGATGTAAAGCAAGGAGGCGGTAGCATCGTGATGTGAAGCATGGTGGTGGTAGCATCATGGTGTTCCTCAGCAGGTACTGGACGGCTTGTAAAGGTAGAAGGTAAATGAAATCCTGGAGGACAACCTGATGCAGTCTGAAGAGAACTGAGACTTGGAGAAGATCAGTTTTCCATCCAGACAATGAGTCGAAGCAAACAGACAAAGATCCTCAGAGATGGTTTAAAGACAACAAGGTGAAAGTTCTGTAGGCCGACTTGGGATCCCTGAGGAACCTGACAGAGTTTAACAGTTTAGAAAGAAGAAGGAGGTAAAACGTCCAGATGTTCAGACTGATGGAGACCAACAGGATCAATGATGGAGCTAAAGGTTCATCTACTAAATATAGGTGTATAGGTAATGGATGGATTAATGCATGGATGGATGGATAATTAATATTTTTTGCTGTTTTTTTAAAAAAAAAAGAAGCCAGATTAAACTGACCATGATCCAATGTTGAGTAGCAATAAAATGGGGAAACTTTCTACTTTTTGTCGACACTGTAGTCGACGACAACAGGTGTTCAGAATCAGTCTTTAAGCTATCATGGAAAGAAACTATTTACAGATATTCTGTAGATCAGAGACCATCTTTGGTCTCGTCTAACACGCTGAATGTGGCTCATTTTGCATTTTTTTTTTTTTTAAAGGTGGAAATTTTAAGTAAACACTTGAAAACACTGACGTCACCACATTACACTAAACTAAATGCTTGGACAGTCTGAGGAGGCGTTTCAAGAAACAGAGTGAGCCTAAGTAGCAGCCAGAAAATAAACAAAACAAACCCGTCCTGTCACTTCTGTTTAGCTGATCAAACAAAGCAGACAGACCTGCTAAAATGTCACAACCTTGCCGGTCACTCTGACTCCAACAAACAAAGTGAGCAAACAGTCATTGTGTCCTCTCATGTACACTTTGAAACCGTCGCAAACACTTGCAGCATTCACAACATTAATAAATCTCACTGTGAGGAGTCTGGAAAGTCATGAATTAACCTCAGACTTACAGTAAATGGCATTAATATGTGAAGCATGATGGTTATTGTTCAGGGTAAGACCTTACAGTGTTAGTTATAGAGGAGTAATTTGAATATAAAGGATTAAAATTCCAAAAAAACGACAAAATATACCTTTACCAGACTATAATGATAATATGGTATTTTATTGTAATACTTATCAGATACTTGTCTAAATCCGGAATTAAAACGTGTTAATATTCTATTTAGCCCAAAAACACACTCAAATTTAGATTTGATTTGATTTCATTTTGTTGTTAATTAATTCTCACATATTTCTACCTCCTGAAACATTCAGACTAATATAATATTAGGGCTTAGACCACACAGTAGCATGAATTATGGAGATTAATTAGATTAATTTAGAATTAAAGCTACAACCCAATGTGTTTTCTTTTATTTTTCAAAGTTTTTTTTAATTTAATCAAAGACTGTAACTCATGTAGAAAGCTGTACATTTTCTCTTTTTTTAAAACTGCATGCTTATTATTTCACCTTATTTTACACGTAAAATAAATCTACAAATGAACTAATACTAACAGCAATGACACTACAGGTCAAAAGTTTTAGAATGCAACAATTTTTCCATTTTAAAAAAAAAATGAAATTCAACTAGTTAGAGTCTAAAAACCCGCAGCATAATGTGAACAGTATCGGTGCTAAGACAGAGCCCTGAGGAACTCCATGATTAACCTTAGTATGTTCAGAAGAGTCATTGTTGGCATGCACAAACTGGAACCTGTCTGATAAGTAGGATTTAAACCAGTCCAGTGCTGTCCCTTTAATGCCAGTAGAATGTTCTAGTCGCTGTAATAAAAATTTGTGGTCGATGGTGTCAAATGCTGCACTAAGATCCAACAAAACAAGTCTAGAGACCAGTCCATAATCTGCCGCTATGAGAAGGTCATTAGTAACTTTCACCAGATCTGTCTCTGTGCTATGCTGCAGTCTGAAGCCTGACTGAAACTCTTCAAACAAGCTATTCTTGTCAGGGCCCCCACCTCAGTTCCAGCTTCAGCCCCCACCTGACCTACCTTATTCTCTCCCTCTGCCTCCTTTCTGTTAATTTCCCCTGTTTTCTCCCTTCCAGTTCTCTCTCTCTGCTCTCCCACTGAAGCCTTGCAGAGCTGCTCTCCACAGAAGTCTCTAATTACAAATCAGTCTCGTCCTCAGAACTCCGGGCAGCTGTGGCACAGCGCACCTGCGACTCATCATCCCCATAAAAGCTGGACTCACGCTCCACACTCTGCTCCAGCAGTCAGTTCTATCCAGCCTTGCACATTTCTGCTGTTGTGGAAAGATTACGGCGCTAACCTGTTCTCTACTCCCACAGTTCCGCTGACCCGGCTACCCGGTTCTGTCATCCTGTTCCCCGGTACCAACCTTCAGATTTCCCCAACCAGACCCTTCCTCAATCAGTGATGAATAATACGCTGTCCTGGCATTACGAAGAGCTTTGTCATAAATCACTAGACTATTTTTCCAAGCTACGTAAACTTGCTCTAAACTAGTGGAATGCCACTTCCTTTCCAATTTTCGTGAGGCCTGCTTTAAAGTCCGTAGCTGGGAAAGTCTCCAGACTTAAACCCCATGGAGCTGGTTTGGGATGAACCGGACAGAAGGGTGAAAGCAAAGCAACCTACAAGTGCTACACATTTATGGGAACTTCTGCAACTTCATCAGTACAAGTCAAAATGACACAAGCGAGACTCAGAACGGCAGGAGAGAAAACATTCCGAAAGAGACGTGAAACAACACAAATGAGACACAACAGGAAAGAAAAACACAAAATAAAAAATGAGACACCAAGTAAGGATAAAAGCAAGACACAAGGACAAAAACGAGACAAAAAAATATACAAATATGTTACACGAATCAGTTTTACATCCACTCCAGGTATCACAATCTCAAAAATAAACCTGTTTTTATTTTTTATTTTTTTCAAGAACCGACTAGCTTCATGTCCCAAATGAGGCAGAAATTGTCCACAATAGCTCCAACTTTTTCAAATTTTCCCTGAAACCTTTAGAAAATGACCAAAAATTTCCCAAAATGACTGAAGAGTTTATCCAATATGCCTCAAATCATGTCCAAAATGACTTAAACCTTTCCAAATTTAAAAAAGCCAAAAATGTCTAAAATGAACCCTAATTTGTCAAAATTACTCAAAAATTGTCTAAAATGCCTCAAAACTTTGCCGCAACCCTCTTATGGATTCATTACATGTATTGAAGTTACTGTAGATGAAGAATCATGTGGTTCTGAGGAGGTCTGGTTCTAGAGCTGAATCTCAGCGGCTACCACAGCATTCTGCAGCGCCATGCAATACCCTCTGGTAAGTTTCTAGCTGGTCAGGGGTTCATCCTACAGCAGATAACGACCTAAAACATGAGTCCAAGCTATGCCAGAACAACCATAGGAAAAAAGAACAAGAAAACATGGAGTGGCAGCACAATCTCCAGACTTAAACCCACATGGAGCTGGTTTGGGATGAAATGAACAGAAGAGTGAAAGCAAAGCAACCTACAAGTGCCACACATTTATGGGAACTTCTGCAACAGAGTTGGGAAGAACTTTCTGAAGAATATTTGGTTTCCATTGTGGAAAGAATGAGTGGTTCAGCTGTTATATCTGCCAAAGGTGGTCAAAAGTTCAGAATATATTTTAGTTTCTAAATAGATTTTTTTTTAACTTCATTTGTTTACTTGTTCCACGCTTTCATTTCAGAGAACAATGAGACGTTAATATGCAGAATTTACAATAAAAAACTGGAAAAATTGGGGAAGAATATCATCATCAGTTGTGAAACACAGAAAACATTTTGAAACATGATGCTGCAGTTTGACCTCTGATAAGAACAAGGTGAGGTGACCCTAACCTTCCATTGCGCCCTGTCCGTAAAATATGAGCGATTAATTATTAATCTATTATCTGTCTGATCGAAGGCGGCGATCAAACATGCCAGGGTTCATGTCAAACCTTCCTGACATCCCGACGGGGGTTTTTTCAGCACCAAACCTCACTTTAAAAGGACGACCGGCTCTGCAGAGCTTCACAACCTCATCAGCCATGAGAGCGGTTGTGCTTGCCCTGACTGTGGCCTTCGTGGGTGAGTCGCATCCTGTTTCCTGTAATCTAGTTTTGGATCTGGATGTTTTCACGTTATGCCTTTTAGGTTGTAATTTTTTTACTGTACAATTAAGAAAAGGAATAGTTGGACCGGCTTAAGTGAACTGCTTCAACACTGAAATAAGTTCTTACAAATTAGTAATGTTAGTACACAATGTAGCATTAGAACACAGGAGTGACGGTTGCTGGAAATGTTCCTCTGTACCCCTATGTAGATATTCCATTAAAAATCAGCCGTTTCCAGCGAGAATAGTCATTTACCACATTAACAATGTCGAGCCTGGATTTATCATTCATTTAATGTTATCTTCATTGAAAAAAATGTTTTTCTTTCAAAAATAAGACATTTCCAAGTGACTCCAAACTTTTGAACAGTAGTGTACATGAATTAAATTTGCTCTATATTAAATAAAATTGCTCTATATTAAGTAAAGTTCTATATTATTCTATATTAGTTAAAGTTGCTCTACATTAAAGTTGCTCTGTATTAGTTAAAGTTGCTCTATATTCATTAAAGGTGCTCTACATTAAAGTTGCTCAACATTAGTGAAAGTCGCTCTATGTTAGTTAAAATTGCTCTACATTAAAGTTGCTCTATATTAGTTAAAGGTGCTCAATAATAGTTCAAGTTGTTCTACATTAAAGTTCCTCTATATTAGTTAAAGTTGCTCTATATTAGTTAAAGTTGCTCTATATTGAGTAAAGTTGCTCTATATTACTTAAAGCTGCTCTATATTTAGTACAGTTGCTCAATACTAGTTAAAGTTGTTCTACATTAAAATTCCTCTACATTAGTTAAAGTTGCTCTATATTAGTTAAAGTTGCTCTAAATGAGTTAGTTTCTTTATAAATAAGGACATTTCTAAGGTAGTATAAATGCTCTCAAGCATCATTTTTCTGTATTTTAATTTTTGCATCATGTAACCCTTAAAGTTTATGTTTCAATATTTTTAGCGTTTCTGCTGCGATATCTAAATACTGGTAGAAGAGTCTGACTATTTATTAATTTCTTTTTGATTTAATTTCAGCCTGTGAACCTCACCACCTTGGTAAGTTCGATACTCTGCTACTGCAGCTAATGTGAAATGTAATCATCTTCTGTTTGTACAACGTCGTCATCACTGAGTGAAACTGTGCTTACAGCTCTGGAATTTGCTGCTGGCAAAACTTACGTCTACAAGTATGAGACGCTGATCCTGGGCGGCCTGCCGGAGGAAGGTCTGGCACGAGCCGGACTCAACTTCACCAGCAAAGTCCTCATCAGTGCTCAAGGCCAAAACAACTACATGCTGAAGGTAAAGAGCAAAAATCACGTGTCAGCTACTATAATCATAACCTATGAAATGCCAACTGCTCAAGATTAGCATGTATATTAGTTAAAGTTGCTCTATAATAGTTAATGTCGCTCTATATTAGCTGAAGTTGCTCTATAATAGTTAATGTCGCTCTATATTAGTTAAAATTGCTCTATAATAGTTAAAGTTGCAATATATTAGTTTAAGTTGCTCTAAATGAGTTAAAGTTGCTCTATATTAGTTAAAGTTGCCCTATATTAGTTAAAGTTGCTTTGTATTTGTTTAAGTTGCTCTAAATGAGTTTAGTTTGTTCTAAATGAATTAAAGTTGCTTGACATTAGTTAAAGTTGCTCTATGTTAGCCTAAAGTTGCTCTATAGTAGTTAAAGTTGCTCTATATTAGTTAAAGTTGCTCTAAATGAGCTAAAGTTGCTCTATATTACTTAAAGTTGCTCGATATTAGTTAAGGTTGCTCTATATTAGTTAAAGTTGCTCTATATTAACATAGAGTTGCTCTATATTAGTTAAAATCGATATTACTAGTTAAAATTGCTCTATATTAGCTAAAGTTGCTCTATATCATTTAATTATTAACAATGTCTGCACTGTATTTATGATTCATTTAATGTTATTTTCATTGAAAAAAATGCTTTTCTTTCTAAAATAAGGACATTTCTAAGTGACCCCAAACTTTTGAATAGTAGTGTACATGAATTAAAGTTGCTCTACATGAGTTAAAGTTGCCCTAAATGAGTTAAAGTGTCTCTATATTAGTTAAAGACTTAATCCTGTTTTTCTCCTGCAGCTTGAGAATTATGAGTTCTACGAGTACAATGGCATTTGGCCTCAGGAGAAGTTCGTCAAGGCAAGCACGCTGACTTCAGAGCTGGCAGATCAGTTCGACAAGGCCGTCAAGTTTGAATATGCCGGTGGCATGGTCGACAAGATGTACGCCCCTCAGGGAGTCTCGCCGATGGTGCTGAACATCTACAGAGGTATCCTGGGCATCCTTCAGCTCAACATCAAGAAGACACACAATGTCTACGAACTGCAGGAGGTTTGTTAAGGATCTATTAGCGCTGATTGTGAATCCAGGAGTGAAAGCTCGGTGCTAAACGTGTGTTCTGCTCATTAGGCTGGAACCCAGGGAATATGCAAGACCCTCTATGCCATTTCTGAAGACGAAAAGGCCGAGCGCATCCTTCTGACCAAGACCAGGGACATGAACCACTGTCAGGAGAAGATCATCAGGGACATGGGGTTGGCATACACAGAGAAATGCGTGAAGTGTCAGGACGTAAGTTTGAAACTCATTTTACCGCGCCTGTGGAAGTGTAAAGCTGCATGAACGAGCAAATGTGTGCTTTTGTCATCACAGGACATCAAAAACCTGAGAGGAACCACCACATACAGCTACATCCTGAAGGAAGTTGAGGGTGGCGTCGAGGTCCAGGATGTGAGAGCAATCGAGCTGATCCAGTTCTCGCCTTTCAGTGAGAAGAAAGGAGCTGCTCAGATGGAGACCAGGTATCTCAATGCATACTGAGGATGTAAAAAGGTCAGTTTGGGTATTTAATGGAGCTGAAAATTCACCTTTTATTTTTCCACATCGCTTTTAAGGCAATCCTTGGTCTTTCAAGAGTACCGCCAATCCGGTATGACACCCATCAGTGCTCAGTATGTTCACCATGGATCTCTCAAGTATGAGATCCCCACAGAGCTCATCCACACGCCCATTCAGATGATTAAGACCGGCAGCAAAACCCCCCTGGTAATGTTTCAGACTGTTTTAAAAGATCTATGAAGTCAAATGTTTGCATCTTTGCCATATTTACCTTTCAATCTCTAATCCAGGTCCTTCAGATTGACGAGATTCTGAAACACCTGGTGACCCACAACGAGGAAACTGTGCATGAGGACGCCCCCATGAAGTTTGTGGAATTATTTCAGCTCCTCCGCAAAATGAAGCATGAAGACCTGGCCAACCTCTGGAAGAAATACATCAACATGCCTGCCTATAGGTGACTTTTCGTACAGGGAAATTTGAATAACATGTCAAAATACATACATTTTTTACTTATTTTCTTTGTGCCTTTTCAGACGATGGCTCTTGGATTCCATCACTGTCACCGCAACTCCTGCTTCTCTGCAGTTCTTCAAGGACCAACTCCTGGCTAAGCAGCCCCTGGCTAACCAGCCCCTGGTTAACCAGCACCAGGTTGAGCAGCCGACGATTTTTGAAGTAGCTCAGGCTCTGATTGGCTCTATCCACATGGTGGCAGCAAACGATGAGTCCTTGGAGCTGTTCCGGGTGGGTAAACCCCAGAGCAAGCGACATTTTTTTGTTGTAAGAATAGACGTGTGAAGCATTTCTGAAATTTGCACTGTTCTAGATGGTGATAAACAACGAACAATTCAAGGAGAAGCCACTTCAGCGTGAAATCCTCCTCCTTGGTTATGGTACCATGATCTACAGGCACTGTGCCGAGATGGCTGCTTGTTCTGCTGAACTCCCAAAAGTGAGAAAACCTTGTTTTTTCATGCTTCCACAAAGTTTTGTGCACATTTCTGAATAAGAAAAAAAGGCATCTGAATGTCTCGTTTCCTCCAACAGCCCATCTATGACCATTTCACAAAGACCGAATTGGAAAAGGAAGAGAACGTGATCCTGTACCTGAAGGCTCTCGGAAATGCCGGGCATCCTGCTAGCCTCAAGAAAATCTCAAAGTACCTGCCCATTCATGGCACCGCAGCTACAAATCAGCCGACAAAAGTCCATGCTGAAGCCATCATGGCGATGAGGAACATTGCAAAGAAGGAGCCCAGAATGGTAAAATCCGAGCATCAAAGAATTTTCAAACTGTTCTCGTTTTAACTCCATGCTGAGTTTGCTTTCCCCTGCGAATTAGGTCCAAGAATATGCTCTTCAGCTCTTCATGGACAAGGCTCTTCCCCCAGAACTCCGCATGCTCTCTTGCATTGTGATGTTTGAGACGAGGCCTCCAATGGCTCTGGTGATCACTCTCGCCAACATTGTGAAGAGGGAGAAGAATCTGCAGGTTTCAAGCTTCACCTACTCTCACATGAAGTCTCTGACCCGGAGCACCAGCCCCATCCACGCCTCACTGTAAGAGCCTTTCCACCATCACGTCCAAATGCATCAGCCGATCCATGTTTGCTGAGCTCTCGGACGGTTTCATTGCAGTGCTGCCGCTTGCAACGTCGCCCTCAGGATCTTGGGCCCACAGCTGGACAGACTGAGCTTGCGCTACAGCAGAGCCATCCACATGGAGACCTACAACAGTAAAACACTGCGTCACGTCTGGTTTAAGTTACCTCAAGTTTCTGTTTGGCCTCAGCTAACTGCATCTCATCCAACTGTTTCTTAGGTCCCTACATGCTTGGTGCTGCTGCCAGCGCTTTCTACATCAATGACGCCGCCACCATTCTTCCCAAATCCATCATGGCTAAGACCAGAGCCTACATCGCAGGAGCTGCTGCTGACATTCTGGAGGTAAATAGGAAAGATAATCTGCCCTGACATCCAACCACTATTTGAAAAACTCCTTTAACAGCGATCTCTTCCTCCTAGTTTGGAGTGAGAACCGAGGGACTGCAGGAGGCCTTGCTGAAAAATCCTTCACTTCTCGACAACGCCGACAGGATCAACAAAATGAAGCGTGTCATCAGCGCTGTAAGCACAGCAGAGAACACCGTCAAGCATGAAACACAGTGCGGCGTCACATGAGGAAACCTGACGTTAAGTTTGGTTTGTGTGTTTATTCCTTCCACAGTTGTCCCAGTGGAGGTCTCAGCCCAACAGCAAGCCCCTGGCCTCCTTCTACGTCAAGCTCTTTGGACAAGAAGTTGCGTACGCCAACATCGACAAAACCTTGATCGATCACGCCATCGGGGTATGAGTCAAACAACCACCTGTCAACTTCAAGACCAGCTTCGTTGTGATTTTGCATGACACAATATTTAAGGTACAACATTGTTCTTCTACAGCTCGCACGTGAAGTTCGAACTAAAGAACAAGAAGTTAGGAAGCTTGGTAGAGAGGCTGTCCAGACCCTGCAAGAAGGTGCTTCCTACCACTTTGCCAAACCTCTGCTGATCACTGAGGTGCGTCGCATCCTGCCAACCATCGCTGGTATTCCAATGGAGCTTGGTCTGTACACTGCTGCTGTGACCGCTGCAAAGATTAAAGGTGAGCAGAAACCAGAAAACAAACACATTTCAGATGGTCACAGCTCCCATTTATCCCAGTTATCTTGTCTACTGTACAACTGTGAACAATTTTTTTATTCATTTTTCCTGTCTTGGTAAAATACACACATTAACCAGTAAAATTACACAAAAATAAAAAGATTAATTTGAATGTTAACTGTGAAACAATTTTTGTACAAATTTTAATTGGTTCTTTCATGATGTGTGACCATATAATTACAAAGTTTTTACTGTATTTAAATGAGAAAACAAATATCACTGTTTTACAGAAGTTTGCCATTATTTAAAAAAAGTCGATTTAATTCTTATAAATTCTAAACAATTTTTAAAAGGTTATTTTACACTTTGTTTGGTCAAATTAATCTAATAAACTTTCAAGTTCACTGTGAAAAAAATACTGGCTAAAACTACAAAATGTCAGAATAAAATATAATAAAAATGTCAAGATTTTACGCGTATTTGCTGTTATTTTCACAACTTTTTTATTCATTTATTCCACCGGGTTTAACATATTTTTCTGCCAGATTTTCACATTTTTATTACTAGATTTTTTTTACACTGTAGTCTTAACTTCCAAAGTTTAATGATATATTATGAAGTTGAATATTTTCAGCAGTACCAAATAATTTTTTGCAAACCTCAAAAAAGAAAAAAAGAAATTAAAGCTGCAAGCATCCTGGCCGATCAGCGAGTTCAAGCATGTCCACTATTTCAGCTTATGGCCTGTTTGATGGCGAACTATTGAAACTGTCCACCACGTGGTGCTATGACTGTGACTGTATTTTGGTCTATAGAATTCATCGGTGCCGGGGTCTGATCACACATGTGAAGTTTGAAGGAGTTTGGAGCATTTATAGGCTAGTTAGACAGTGCTTCCTGTTTCATGGCAAAACGTCAAAATTCCGCCAGCCTGTTGAGCAGCATTTTGACAACTTTTGATCAACCTTGCCTGGTGTAACTCCTAGGGAAATTTGAGCTCTGTCTGGGTTTACCTGATTGAGTTTACAGCTTTTGAAAATGTCCAAAAATGTCCCAAAATTGTCCAAAATATGACACATAATTCAAAATGGCTGACTTCCTGTTGGGTTTTGGGCATGGGTGTCAGTTACTTTTTTGTGCATCTTGATGAGTTACATATGCCTACCAAATTTCATAGCTGTAGGTGACATGTCCTGGCAATAGTAAATGTTTGAATCTTTCCAGGGGGTGTTATTGAGCCATTTTGGCACACACATGGGCTATTCCCCTAAAATATCAAATTTTTCACCGGTCCTAATGTGTGTGCCAATTTTCACATGTTTTTGAGTATTTTTAAACCTTTAAAAGTCAGATTGAAAAAGTGGATGAAGAATGAAAAATAATAAGAAAATACCTGTGGGTTTTAATATGGTCCTACACACCATAAAATAAGCATTTGTACATTCTTTGCAAACTTTAATAAGAAAATCCTTAAAAAAAAAAGTGTGCTTGCTTTTAATACGGTTCATAATATCTGTCATCAAATAGTGGAAGTGATACACTAACCGCTGGATGGATTTGTCCTCTTAGTTGCTGCCAGTATAACACCAGCTCTGCTAGACAACTTTGATCTTGCTGACCTTTGGCAAAGAGACATTCGGCTGAACACTGAGATCAGACCGAGGTAGGCACAAAGTCTGTCACTGAAATACAAAAAGCACAAAATATTTCATTAAATAAAATGTAAATAATAAATGTCCTTTTCTTCTAGTGCTGTTGCGAACTCTTTTGCTGTGATGGGGGTGAACACTGCTTATGTCCAGGCCGCCCTGGTTACAAGAGCTAAACTCAACTTCACCTCGCCGGTCAAAATCGCCGCAAGTTTAAACATGCAGGAGGAGCGCTTTAAGATTGAAGCTCTGCCTGTTGCAGTGCCTGAAACCTTTGCAGCTGCGGAGTAAGACCAGCATTTTAACACACCAAGTACGTTTGAAAATATGAAACGTCATGTCTTTGGCGCTGAGATTATCCTCGTTTCTCTTCAACAGAGTTGAGAGTTTTGCTACAACAAGAATGTCTGACGAAACTGCTCCTAAACTCAATCCTATCATCCCTGTTAAACGCTCACAATCCCGCTCAACGGAGATTCTCACATCAAAGATTGCTTCTTCTACTGCTGTCAGTGTGGTGAGTTTTACACACAGAAACAGAGGAACTGTATCAAGAACTATAATCTCCACTACTGTTCAAAAGTTTGGGATCATTTAGAAATGTTCTTATTTTTGAAAGAAAAGCATTTTTTTCAATGAAGATAACATTAAATGAATGATAAATCCAGTGTAGACATTGTTAATGTGGTAAATGAGTATTCTAGCTGGAAACGGCTGATTTTTAATGGAATATCTCCATAGAGGTACAGAGGAACATTTCCAGCAATCATCACTCCTGTGTTCTAATGCTACATTGTGTTAGCTAATGCTGTTGAAAGGCTCATTGATGATTAGAAAACCCTTGTGCAGTTATGTTAGCACATGGATGAAAGTGGGAGTTTTCATGGAAAACATGTCATTGCCTGGGTGACTCTAATCTTTTGAACGACCTAGGTTTAGAACTGTAATATAATTCATGCAAATTTCTTCTCAAAGTCAAAATCCTCGGAGATCCTTTCCCAGGAAGAGCAAGCTGCCAGGCATAACCAATCCAGAGTGCTCAAGAAGAAGTACTGCTCTAAGTTGGTTGGTGTTGGACTGAAGGCCTGCTTAAAGGTTGCCACCCAAAACGTTGGTTACCTCCAGGACGCTGCTCTGTACAAAGTGGCTGGAAGACACGCTGTTGCTCTTTCTTTCAAACCAAGTAAGCACTGAGGAAGCAAAACTTTTGTGCATTTTGTAGAAGCTCTGTGCACAAATCAGTTTTAACGGAATTAATTTGTTCTGTTTTCAGTTGAAGGTGAAACCGTTGAGAGACTGGAGATGGAAGTTGGAGTCGGACAGAAGGCTGCAGAGAAGCTCATCAAACAGATCACCCTGAGCCAAGAAACAATCCGTGAGGGAAGACCAATCCTGATGAAGCTCAAGAGAATCCTGGTTCCTAATGTTGGCAATAGCTCGTCTTCCTCCTCCTCCTCCTCTTCCACTTCCCTCTCCTCCTCCAGTTCCAGCAGGTCCAGCAGCTCCAAGTCCTCATCTCACCCCAGCAGCAAGGTCAATGATGCAGCTGTTCAACTCGTCAAACCCCGCCGCAGCAGCAGCAGAAGCAGCAGCAGCAGCAGCAGCAGCCTCCGCCGCAGCCGCCGTCGCAGCAGCAGCAGCAGCAGCAGCAGCAGCAGCAGCAGCAGCAGCAGCAGCAGCAGTAGTAGCAGCAGCAGCAGCAGCAGCAGCAGCAGCAGCAGCAGCAGCAGCAGCTCTGTTAGGTCCAGCATCAGGTCTTCCAGCTCTGCATCAAGCCTTGCATCGCTCTTCAGTGGAAGTTCTAGCTCTTCTAGCTCCAGCTCTCGCCATTCAAAGGTAAGCATCTCAAAAATCATTCTGTAACTTTGCAGAAAGGAATACCAACATGACATGTACAGTCAGTGTGCAAGTTGAATGAAACATTTCTTCTCAACAGCATGTCAATCAGTCAAAGAGGTTCAGGAAGAATCACAAGAAACAGGTATGTTGCTGTTGGGCTTCAAACTATGAGAACATATTGTACAGTTTGGACTTCCACATGGCAACTCTTGACTTGCATCTGTTGTTGTCGTAGGGTCTCAACTCCAAGGCCACCTCGTCAGCACGTTACAGGAGCACTAGCAGCGCCTCAAGCTATGAGAATGTCTACAAACAGGTAAAACTAATCCTCAAGTCTTCTTCTGGGTTTCATAGGTGAACTCACATGAATTAACCACAACTGTCCCTGCAGAACAAATTCCTGGGCAGTGAAGCTGCTATCTTGGCCGTTGTCTTCCGCGCTGTTAAGGCCAATAACAAGATGCAGGGATACCAAGTCGCTACCTACCTGGACAAACCTACCGCCAGACTTCAGGTTATTCTGGCTCCCTTGGCTGTTGATTACAACTGGAAGATCTGTGCTGATGGAGTTCTGTCTAGCGAGCACAAAGCCATGGTAAGACGCCTGTACATATGGCACCACAAGAAAGATTGGCCTTAAAACCAGCTGCCTTAGTGTCATTTCTACTATTTCTTAACAGGCTAGATTCCGTTGGGGATCAGACTGCAGCAAATACGACACTACGGTGACTGCTGAAACTGGTCTCGTTGGTAAAAAGCCTGCAGCTCGCCTTAGAGTGCACTGGAAGAGAATCTCTTCTACCCTGAAGCACTACGCTAAGATGTATGAGATTTCATATTTTTAAACTTCACACTTTAGCCTACTCACACGCAATACAGGCCATGCAAAATGTCTGACATTTGGAAAATCCTTTCACAGGGCATCCAAGGGCATTCCTTCTCGCATGCTGTCCGACTTGTTAAGAGGAAAGGACAGAAACAGCACCAAGCAGATCTCATTGACCGTGTTTAAAGCGTCTGACAGGTCCCTTGAGTTCATCTGGAAAACACTAAGGGTACGAAGAGTTGGGTTGCTCTCCCAAAATATGAAGTCATATTTATATTTATTCAATGTCTCCTTATAACTGAGGACTCTTATGTCTACAGCGTAACGTCTACAGGCTGCATCTTCCTGTCAATCTGCCATTTGACATCAGACGTCTCTTCAACGATTCAATCGACGACATTATTTCCAATGCTGGTGCAGGTAACGGCTGACGGAGTTTGAAAAGAAACACACTGGCACAGATGTTTTCCAATGAGTCAAGGGTTAAAGTGATGCTTTTCCTCCCAGCTGAATGCCTCGCCACCCAAGAAGCCATGAAGACATTCAACAACAGGACCTACTCCAACAAGACGCCCCAATCATGCTATCAGATTCTGGCGGCGGATTGCACAGACGACCTGAAATTCATTGTTCTGCTGAAGAAGGATGATCCTGAGCACAACCACATCAACATTAAGATTGCTGACATGTGAGTGTTCATTTACAAGAAAGAAGAATCTCTGGTTTTCATCCAAACTCTGACTAAACTACACAGCATTCATGTTTGTGCCTTTGCAGCGATGTTGACCTCTACTCAAGGAACAGTGAGATGGTTGTCGAGATCAACTCGAGGGAAATACCCATTACAAGCCAGTCCTACCAGCATCCCACAGGTTTCTGTTCACTGTCTTTATCCTCGCAAAAGCATTGAGTTCAGAAATATTAAACTTCATCCTTTGTTCCTGGAGGAAGATTTGAAATAGGGATCAACTGATTTGGTTTTTCAGGGCAGATGCTGATTATTGGTACTCAAAAAAAGCTGATAATCGGAACGGATATACAATAAAATGTAATGTTTTAACAGCATGCAATAGCAGAGAATCTAGCATTCATGACAACTGCTTCATTAATAAGAGTGACTATAACTGGATATATAAAATAGAAACAGGAGTGATTAAAATATTACCTCTGTTTATGTGGGATCTACTAGGATTACTTTGTTCCTTTATTTCCTCAATCTTTCACGATTCTATCAATTTATTGCTCACTAAGTTCTTAAACGATTAATTATTGTTTTCCAGACTGTTTCAAGATAATATCCCTTCTAACTTAGCCACTAGCCGTTAGCATACCCTTAGTCACTGTGAAAGAAGCTAACTTCCCGTTTTGTGTTTCTTGTTGAGTTTTTGCTGCTTGAGAGACATTTCTGAGATCGTCAGACCGGAAGTAGAGCATTTAATTGATCAATAATCGGTGAAAAATGCACAGAAAAATGCCAGAACAACCGGCCAGGGTGATAATCGGTCTATCCCTAATTTGAGAGTTTTATGAAACTGCTTTTAAGTACTGACTTTTTTTGTTTTGTTTTACAGAAGCTATCAAGGTCAGACAGATAGGTGAAGGCATCTCTGTGGTGGCACCAAAATATGGTCTCACTGAGGTCTACTTTAAGAAGAGCTCATGGAAGGTGAAAAAGACACCATGGAGCACTTTTCATATGTGCTTGAAAGTAAGAAATTTGACAGATGTATTGGATGTTTCTTAACATCTCCTCTGACGCTGGGATGTAGATTAAGGTTGCCGACTGGATGAAGGGCCAGACCTGTGGACTCTGTGGAAAGGCTGACGGGGAGATCAGGCAGGAGTATCGCACTCCCTCCGGACGTCTGGCCAAGAATGAAGAAAGCCACGGCCAGTCCTGGGTTGTACCAGGCAAGAGCTGCAGAGACGCCAATGGTGAGACACAAAGACGGTGGTAGATAGACGAAAACAGTTTGGTGCAGTGAGGAGGTTCTGACCTCATTCGCTCTCTCGCAGAGTGCCGTTTGAAGCACGAATCTGTTCGGCTGGAGAAGCAGGTGGACATCCGTGGTCAGAACACCAGATGCTACTCCGTTGAGCCGGTTCTTCGCTGTCTGCCCGGCTGCTTCCCCGTGAAGACCAGCAAAGTCAACATTGGGTTCCACTGCCTGCCCGCTGGTGAGTCTTCAAACAAAAAGACAGCCGGTTCCAATAGCACAAGAAAATCACACAGTTACTAATCCCGCTGCTTCTTTTTCCACTTGTGCAGATGCTAACCTGAACGGCCTGAACATGTACGAGAGAAGCGAGGACCTGAGGGAGAGCGCCGATGCTCACATCGCCTGCAGATGCACCGCTCAGTGTGTCTAAATATGCTGCCTTTTGTCAGTCATTTACATCCTCTGTATCTAACTTCAAATAAACTGCATCCCAAAAGAAACTCATCGACTTGATTATTTTTTTGAGTTGACTGTCAGATGTGGAAGCTTGCAAGCATTTGAAAAGGTCTTCAAGGTTTACTAGATCGCAGGTGTGGCTCACTCAGGTGACGACTGGAACAGGCACACCTGGTGTCCAGGTGGAGGGTCGTCACACTTTCTGCGGCTTTAGTTTGTTCCACAACTCCATGTTCTGTGTATTTAATCTGGTTTAATTTGATTTAATATCATGCTTCTTGAGCCACGTCATAACAAATGGGGGTTCAAGAATCATCTCCATAAACCGAATCTGAACGATGAACTGGTATTTTATCACAGCATCCTTTTTATATTTGACGTTTTTTGTCCTCCAATTAGCTAAACAGGAAGCGCTGTTCAAAATCAGTTCCCAACAGACTCTAAATACATGTCAAATGAAAAGAAACTGCACCCGTTTATGAACTTATAATTCAATAATACTCCTAGAACACATGATTTCACATCCGTCAATATAAACTCAAGATAAAAACATAAAACAATCTACATTGATACATGATTTAACCTCGATATCTACGACGCATTGTGTAGCTTGTGTTAGATTTTATAGCCTCTCATGCTATTTAACAGCAGTGTCGGTTTCTAATCTAACATTTACTAGAAAGTAGCGCCACACTGCAATGTTAAAACTACACAAACATACCTCATTTATTAAGTTTCTTATTGCATTGAGAAAAAGCACCATTAAATCTACACTCTAAGACTCCTTGACAGCTCCATATTTTTAACATGATAAAAAAAAAGAAAAGCTGCTAACATTTAGGCAACTTTAGCTGCAGCGTCGCCCGATAAGCTAAACGAGTCATTACTTGCATGATCCAAGACATAAAAAAACTGCCAAAACACCATTTACAAAACCACATAAATAAATAAATACCTTTACAACATACGTTACTACAAAACTATTTCTTCCAGTCACAAAAGCTCTCGCTTGGCTCCCACTGACAGCTATTCAATCCTTGAGTGTTCAGCAGTCACAATTCAAACAGAAACACCATGAACCATTCATATTTAATGAATACTAACGATGATTTGGGGTGTTTATGGCTTCATATGGAGCTATTCTTTTCCTGAGAGAGCGTCCGGTCTTGGATGCCGTCCCACCGTTTGTGCCGGACTGGAGCGTTTCCACAAAAGATGCTCGACTCTTCAACGTGTTCCATCTTTCTCTTTGGTTTTGTTGAGCTGGAAAACACGGTGTAGAGGCAATTAGGGATAAACTTACACCTACGCATGCACAGATACAGTAGTGGAAAAACGTTTTTGGACACCCTTAAAATTTTACGCAATCTTAAATATTATCATGAAATATTTGTGTAAAAATCTTTTTTGTGTTTCTAAAGGTGTGGCTGCATTAGACAGACACAAACACAAATACAAATCATGTATTTTTTGTTTATTGTTTACAAGTAAAACTAGCAAAACCAAATTCTTGACAGTTTCAATCGGTCAGTTCTCAACATTGTCGATATCAAAGTCAACAAATAACAGAGAATGTGTTCAAAACTGAACAAAGAATAAATGAACCATCACATCATCAAACTAATATTTAATTAATTCGGTTTGACGGAACAGAGCACGTGCAGAAGGGAGTATGTGGGTTTGGAGAATGGAATAATATTTGGCAGAGTTCAATGTGCCATCACAGACAGTGAGATGACCACCACCAGCAGCACTCATGCGTCCCCAAACCATGATACTGCCTCCACCATGCTTGACAGTAGGTACTGTCCACGCTGGAGATAGTGTTTCGCCTGGCCTTCTGCGTAGCCTCACATTAGCAGGAGGAAGATAAAGCTGGAAACTGGACTCATCTGACCACAGAATCTTCTTCCACTTCCTGGATGTCCAGTTCTTGAGTGCTTGGGTCCAACAACGCCGGGCTAACCTCTGTCTCTCATTGACCAGGGACTTCTTGACAGCCTTGTAGGACCTTAGGTCATGAGATAAAAGTTGGCCACGTACAGTGCGGGTGAAAACTGCTGCTGAAGCTCCTGTATTGTCATTCGGTGGTTTTCCTGCACATCTGGATCAGGATGTGGGCATTTCTTGAAGAAACCCTTGAACACCGTGATCTTGGTTTGTCTTCCAAGCTGTTGGTTCATCTGTATTTTTGTTGAGTGAATCCAACTGCTGAAGGACTGCATCTGCACTCCTGGCTGAGAATCTGGATCTTCAGGTGTGCTTCCTGCGTTAGATTCCTTGTTTTAGCCATTTTTGTCTCTCAAGAACTTTCAAATCTTCTGGCTTTATATAGACACGAAGCACAGCAACAAAAATTGTGTTTTTTTAATAAAAGCACGACCTTCATTAGTGGATCACTGGTACCAATACGACCCAATAGTAAAAATTTCTTAAGTATTTTTATGGAACCAATCAAATTGAAGTTTTTAAAGGCTTTTTAGGATTTGTTTAGTATTTTGGCTGTGATTGTACTATAAGAAATTACACTTGAAGACCTAAGAGTGATTCTTAATGCAGTATTTCACAAATGCACGGGGTATCCAGAAACTTTATTTTACCAGATACATCATGTCACTATTTCAGAAGTGCAAATCCAACCCGTACCTGTCCTCTGGGATAAGGCAAAGTGTGCGGTACAGGTCGGCAGTGGAAGGCGACGTCAGCGGGACACATCTGGGCGGTTCTGATCGGTGTTTGATGAACTTCTCCGGAGCCACAGCAGCACTCGAATCTGTTTCGGCTGCGAAGATAAGACGAAGACTTATCGTCAGAAATTAGTGACAATTACTTATCAGAAATTACTGAGCTCTATGTATAAAAACAGACAAAAACCTTTAGGTATTAAATTTATCCTGAAGTAGTTTCACAACTTTGAAACCTGCTTCCGACTCGTGCAAATATTTGCTCAAAAGCTGCCCTAAAATGGTTTACAAGGGGTCCTCGGTTTACGACGTCCTCGACCTACGGCGTTTCATTGTTATGTCGGAATTGGTTACGTGGAACTACTTGGTGGGTGGAGCGGATGAATACGTCGTCACGCTGCACTATAAGACGACTTTGTTTCCATTCTCCGGTTGTACGCTACCTTGGATTATGCTACATTTGCTAACTTTTTGCCCTTCATTTTGGCTCCCAAGCATGAGTCAGATTCTTCTGATAGAGTTCCGACTTAGGGCGAAAATCAACTTATGTCGGGCCGTAGGAACGGAACTCTGACATAAGTCAAGGACCCCGTGTATTCTGCTTTTACACAAGTGTAACAGGATAATGAGAATCAGCATATTGTTTGGTGCATCAATAATCTTTTCCTAAATTAGTTTACTGACAGTTTCACAATTTTTAAAAGTTTTTGACATTCAGAAGAATCATAAATCTCTTATAACAGAGAAAACAAAAAACAGAAGATATTGAACAAGTCAGAAACAAGTGGAGCTCCGATGGTAGACGATTCTGCAAATCTCAGTCTTTACGTATCGCATTTACTATATAAATTTATCTGGCAGAAGATACAGGTGTTTGAGGGCAAAGACAAACAGACTGAAGAACAGTTTCTTCCCAGTGGCAACCAATGCTTTAAAAAACACTGCCATGAAATCTGTGTAAATTCTCATTCATCCTGAATATGCAAATACAACTGACTGCACTATTACGGACTGTGCAGTATCTGCTGAATGTAGATGTCTGGTTGGGTGTGTTTTTATAGCATGTATTTTTTATTATGTGATATTAATTACCATTTTTATTATTTTTTAAATTCTATTTTAACTTGCACTGGTTGTTCTTTAAGATTGCACTTTATTCCATTGCACAGGTTGCAACGACAATAAAGTTATTGAATTGATTAAATGTCAACAGCAGCTAACCCACAGACCTGAGGGCTTTACTACGAAACCAGATTTAAAGGTCAGTGAGGCAAGCTGAGCCTAAGGAGTTTTTTAAGGTGATGAAAGTGTCTCTCTAAACCTGTTAGATTAACACCAAACACTGATGCTACACAGATAATTTAACGTTCTGTTTGGAGCTCGGGATCAAAATCGGCTGTTCGAAGCGTCTAACCATCAACAATTCTGGTGAATTAATCAAACTCTGAGCTCAGCAGCAACAAACTTAATGAGCTGCACATTAGTTAAGCCAGTGAATGAAGTCTTGCAGCCACACACGGCAAAAACTCAAAATCTTACCAAGTCTGTTTGTCTTATTTTTAGTCAATCTGTCTCATCCCACTTGATTTAAAATACATTCACTTAACAAGTGACATTTCAGCAGGATGGAGGGACTTGTTTTAAGACAATGCATCTTAAACATCTTGTCAAACAATCTTGAAATGATCTTGCTTTGAGTTGTATTTTACAAGAAAATTCAAAATAAGTTTAATACATCTCAAATTAGGAGGTTACATGAAAGCAAAAACCTATTTTTGAGTGAAAAACTGCTATTTTCTAGCATGTCTGGCTTATTTTAAGACACCCAAGCTTGACAATCCTGGTAAAATATAGCTTAAAGTAAGTTTTCCTAGCTAATTTCAAGATCTCAATATTCTAAATATCAAATCTTATTTCAAGAAATCTTACCAAACCATTTTTCATTTGTTCTATTGGCAGATTTTTTCATTTATTTCAAGGTAAAAGTTCCTTGAAATTAGTTTTTTTTTTCTTGTTTTGAGAGGGGCATTTTTCTAGTGCAGCAGCTCTATGCTGCAAATCTATGTGGATTCTACAGAAAATGCATAAATATGTTTTCATGTTTGGTCCTGATTAGCTCCTCGGTCCATTTTACACTGCGGGTACAGCAGCTAATACAACACAGATTAGAGAATATACAATCAATAATGTTAAATTCACTTTAATTTGGCCAAAAACTGAAGTTATTTCCACTTCTTCTTCGTTACAGTGTGGTTCTTAGAGGTCATTTCATGTCTATTTGTAGTTGTTTTGTGTCTGTTCTGACCAGGACTACCACAGTGAATGCACAGTCCTGACATTGAAGAACACACAACTTTAAAAAAAATTTAAAAAGTGCAATTTGAGTAACTTTCAAGAGTGGTTTTGTGTTTCTTTGTGGTGGTTTTGTGTTTTTTGTGGTTGTTTTATGTCTATTTGTGGTTGTTTTGAGTCTGATCTGACCAGTAGTACCACAGTGAATGCATAGTCCTGACAGTGAAGCATGGAGGTGGAAGTGTGATGATATAATGCTGGAGGAAATTTTAAAAATGTGACTTTTGGGTAAACTTTAAGGGTAGTTTTGTGTTTCTTGGTGGTTGTTTTGTGTCTGTTCTGACCAGTATTACCACAGTGAATGCATAGTCCTGACAGTGAAGCACAGAGGTGGAAGTGTGATGATATGAAGCTGGAGGAAATTTTAAAAAGTGCATTGTAAGTGCAGTTTTGTGTCTATTTGTGGCAGTTCTGTGTTTATTTGTGGTCATTTAGTGTTTTTACTGACCAGTGAATGCATAGTCCTGAGAGTGATGCACGGAGGTGGGAATGTGATGATATTAGTTCCTCTGACTAATAGCACGCTATTTACTCATTTTGTGTAGAATAAGAATCGCATTATGCCCAAAATCATATTCAACACTTGCTCAACAATCTTTATGTGTCCCCACCTGAAGGGAAAAGGAAAAGACACTCACATATTAAAAAGGTACTTTTAGACTTTGACAGCGAAGGTTTCTTTGAGTCTGAAAATGGACTCAGGTTCAAAAACTGGTGTTTGAGCCACGTGGCACGATCCTCCTCGAAGGCCTTCCTCTGCAGGACAAAACAAACAAAAGACATTCAAAAACAGTCTCAGGATCCTAAATAAAGTCTGTCATTTTTCCTTAAATCATGCTTTAACTCAAGTCTCTGTTGAGCACCTCGTGGCTCAGTCTGATAGCTGCCTCTGTGAAGTTCCTCCTCTCCCTCTCGAAGATCTTCCTCTGGTCCTCCAGGGTCTTCCACTCGTCTCCGAGTCGCTCCTTCTCCTGCAGCATGTAGCAGTCACTCAGCAGGGATGCAGTTTCCTCGTCACATGGAGAGCTGAGCTGCTGCTGCAGGAGGAAACAGGCTGGATCAGGCTCTATTCTCTTATAAAACATCATTCATTTAACTGAAACCTTTACAGTCAAACCAAGGTTTAAATCAGGAGCTCAGTGTAAGTTTAGATTATTTAAAAACACCAAATGAATACGAGACGTTCCATTAAAAATCAATCAGATCCTCCTCAGAATCAGCTGATTTTTCTAATGAAACCATAAAAAAAACTCTACCTTCATACTAGGAATATTTTCAGATTTTGTCTTTAGATTATGACACCTGGATGGATGTAAAATTCAGCCTTACCCTTCTTGTGGTAATTTCATCCATATTGTGGGGATATTGCATCTTTCCTTGCAGCGATATTTTGTCTTTGGAGTAATTTTGCCTATTTTTTATGTTGTTTTTATGTCTTTTTGTGGCAATTTTAATGACACCAGCAGTGGATGTAAAATTCAGTCTAATCCTTCTTGAGTCAATTTCATCCCTTTTTGTGGTGATTTTGTATTTTTCTGTGGTAATTTTGTCCATTTTGTGGGGATATTGCAACGTTTTTTGCAGGGATTTTTTGTCTTTAGGGTAATTTTGCCTAATTTTATGCTGATTGTATCTTTTTGCAGTAATTTTGCTTGTTTTTGATGTGATTTTATATTTCTTTTATGGTAATATTGCAACTTTTTGTGGTAATTTCAGCCCTCGTACTGGTAATTTTGAGTCTTTTAGTGGTAAAAATTACTAAACATTTTAGTAATCCTTGTTTTTGTGGTGATATTGCATCTTTTTTGCAGCGATTTTTAGTTTTTAGGGTTATTTTGTGCAGATTTTGTGTGTTTTTGCAGTAATTCTGCTTCTTTTTGTTGTGTTTTTTTGTTTTTTGTGGAAGTATTATGTCTTTTTGTGGTAATTATGCAGCTTTTTGTAGTAATTTCAGCCCTTATAGTGGTAATTATGAGTCTTTTTATAATAAAAAGTACTCAAAACATCTGAGGATAGGTTTAGTATTTACATTGTGACACCTGGAGTGGATGTAAAACTGATTTGGTTGCAATTTTTAACCAAACTCAAATGAAGTTAAGAGGCTAAGAAATGATGGAAAAAGTACTGCAAATCATAAAGTGTGAAATTTCAACCCATTTCAGTTCATTTCAAGGGCCTGAAACTCTGAAAATATTCATAGTATAAAGGTATAATTTTTTATGGTTTCATTAAATATACTAAAGTTATTGTACAGAAAATATCAGCTGATTCTGAGGAGGTCAGGTGGAGCTTTTTTCAGATTTGGTTGATTTTATACGGAATGGCCCACAGAGTAATCTCTCTCAGCAGGGTAATTTTGACTTTTGGAAATGTGACCTTGAACTTGTAAGTCTCAAACCTCCTCAGGTAACTTCTGTCTCACCTGTAGCAGCTGCTGTTGCGCTTGAATGAAGTCTCTGCATTGCTGAATCTCCAGCTTCAGTCGGTCCATCTCCTCCTCGTGAGTCTCTCGTGGAACAGCATCAGTGTTTTTCCTCTCACCTGTCTGAGCTAAAGAAACTAAACATACAGACCAGAAAATCTGCTGTTTATATGCAATTTTTTGACTCAAAGTTGAATGTTTAATTCATTTTCAAGAGTATATAAAAAGTAGTCCACTACCAAATAGAAGACAGAGACAGAAAACAGAAGTCAAAAATGTGAAAAACTGAAGAAATTATAAAAATTATCTCAAACTGCACATTAAATAGACTTAAATATATACAAAAGTGAATAAATACAGAAATAAATAGATAAAATTAGCGCTAAGAAGAGCAATAAATAAATAAATACAATCTGTTAAATTAGTCAAAAGCCTGACTAAAAAGGTAAAAATCTTGAGCTTGCTTTTAAAAATATCAACACAAGACACAAAAATCCTTTAATTAATAAATAATTTTTAGTCACTTTAACCATAAAAAAACTAAAAATCACCACTACAAGGGCTTGAATTACCACAAAAAGTTGCAAAATTACCACAAAAAGACACAATATTTCCACAAAAAAATACAAAATCAACACAAAATTACCAGAAAAAGATACAAAATCAACACGAAAATCAGCAAATTACCCCAAAGACTAAAAAAATGCTGCAAAAAAAGATGCAGTATCACCACAAAATGGCCAAAATGACCACAAAAAGGTGACACGAAGAGTTAGGCTTCATTTTACATCCACCCCCAGTGTCAATCTAAAGACTAAATCTGTTTTTTGTAGATTTTTTAAATACTATATATGTACAATACCCCTGTATTATACTATATATGCACAACACACCTGTACTATACTATATATGTGGACTACCTTGGCTGTCCAGTCTTTCAACGTGACTCTTCAGCCTCCTCCACTGCAGACGAATACTGTTGGTCAGCTTCTCCCGAGCATGAACGCAGTACAGCTCCACGCTCTCCTTACTGGAATCAAACACCTCGTCGTCTTCCTCCTCTGAAGCAGCCTGGATGAAATTAAAATGTGTTGGTAGCACATCTGGAAAACAATCTTAAAACTCTAAATAACAGGCAGCAGGTGTTAAAGGTTAAAAAAAAAAAAAAAAAACAGGAATAAGGAAGATAATCTGTCCAACCTGCGTGCCGCCGTGTTCGTGTTTGTCGTCTTTCGCTGCCGGTTTCCTGGAGCTCAGAATGGACACCATGTCTTTCTTCATCTGCTGCAGCACTTTCCTCAACTCTGCGTTTTCCAGCTGGAGCTCCCTCTGTCGGGTGTCGTAGTCGCTCAGCAGAGTCTTATACATTTCCCCCTCATGCCTTAAAACAACAAGTCACGGTTACTTAGTCAGTGCCAGAAGCAGTTATTACAAAATATAGTTTAATATAGAATCAATCCTGTCTATTAGTCGATTCTGGTATCAAATGTGTGTAAAAATGATCCTTTCATCGTCTAGAACTTGTCCTGATCAGTCACCTATCACACATGCTGATATGAGCCTTGAAAGTTTACCCAGAATGCACTTTTTCAGGTTTTATCCAGCCTCATATCATGGCACCCCAATCCCAGTGCTTCAATGTCAGGACTATGCATTCACTATTGGTATTACTGGTCACAACAGACTCAAAACAACCACAAACAAACATAAAACGACCACAAAAAAACCACAAAACCGCTCGTCCTGTTGATTTTGACTCCTTTCATGAGAAGAAAGAGTTGAACTGGGGATTCTCAGTGGATGTGAAGGATGGACAAAGATAGCAGATGAATTTAATGCATCCAGGAGGATTCCACTTGGCTTTTCCACGGTGGTGAAGGTGGTTAAAAAGTTTAAAGAAACAGGCAGTTGTATGGACAAACCCTGTTCTGGACGATCAAATGTATCAGCTGAAACTAAAGGATTGGTCATGGCTAAAATTCATGCCAGCCCCCCCAAAAAATCCATTTCCTTACCCTAACCCTACTAATCCTACAAACTCTACTAACCCTAACTCTAACCCTACTAACCCTACAAATCCAAACCCTACTAACTACCTACTAGGGTTACTCTATTAGGATAGGTTACTAACGAGCCCACCTGAACCCTAACCCTAGCCGTTCTAACCCTAACCCTACTAACTCTACTAACCCTACTAACCCTAACCCTATCTTTCTATATGTCCATCCTTCACGTCCACTGAGACGTACTAGTTCAACTCTTTCTTATTTAGAGGAAGACATATTTAATCTGTGGAGGTAACAAACATTACAGTCAATGAGATTTCCTATGTGTCCAGACTTTAGGGACAGCCTGTAGAGTTATACTGACCAGGTAAGAAAGTGAACTTACTTTGCTTCCGTCTTTTCAGTTTTCCAAAGGCTTCTCTTCCCATCAGCTCTCCCAATGTTGTTCAATACATCAATGGCTGAAAAGCAGAAATAATAAACAGAAATTAAGAAATCAGTCTCAAAAGGTCTGTAAATTCCTTATAAACCACAGATTTATTTAGAGAATGTAGACAGAAAAGGTTTTTCTCACCTTGTTTTTTCTCCTTCTTATCAACCAGAAGTTGATTTAATCGCTCCTTTAGTTTGTTAAACTCTCGTTCTTTCCTTTTCATCTCATGATTGTACTGACTGGCTCGACTCGCAATTACGTTCTGCAGTTTCTGCACCTGTCGAGGGCGAAGTAAAACAAAAACTCATATACTGGAAGCAAACCCCAAACACATCTGGCCATGGATGTGTTCTTCAAAATAGAGTACCTCTTCTTTTTCATTTTTCAGGCAGTTCTGCAAACTCTTCACTTTCAGCTGTAGCTGTCGTTCTCTCTCAAGGAGTCCCGTGTTTTCTCTTTTAGAGATTTCAAGCTGCTCCTACAGAAAAAACATGGACAGAGAGACAAATATCAAAAGTTTTAGCAGTAAAACTAAACACAATCATATGTAATGTTATAATACAGAATGATTCTTCAGAAATGACAGAAGGAAGCACGTTTTGTTCATGTAATCAAGCAAATGTGCATAAAAGTTGCACATTAATTCTCTTTTTTTTATATTCAGCAGCAATTAGGCAATGTCAGGTTGTATTGTTCAAGACAATGTCGAGTCAAGTTTATTTATCACTAAAGCAGGGACTTTACAACGCATTTATTTTGATTAATTAATTACAGAAAAAAATAATGTGTTAAAAAATAATGCATTTAATCACACCTTTCTCAGTTCCCTAATTTCTGGTCCACTGGTAGCACTGATTCACACTCCAGCCCAGTAGGTGACGGTAATGAACCTAAAGTCTGTTTTCCAGACTATTGGTTATTGTTCAGTTCCAGATTTACTTAATGTCAGTGAACGTGCCATGTTCAGTTTGCTCGCTTGGCTGACAGTCAGCAGTAGAGAGAGCTGGGAATGGCGGCTAATTCTGGAGCGAAGTTATGGGGTTTTTGTAGTTATCCTGGTGTTGGCTACGGCCCACAGTAGCCTGTGTGAAGGTTCAATAAACCACCAGAGAACCAGATAAAGTCTCATTCATTCAACACAGAGGGCCGCTACGATATGTTGCACTGTTTTTACAAGTTGCCTGATGTTGGTCGGTGTTTGGCCCCGTTTCCAGCGTTTTATTCTATCTAGTTTCACTTCCATGCAGACAGCTTTCCTTTTCTTACAAGAATCAGAAGAGTCTGACTTACACTTGGAGCCATAATGAAGGGCAAAAAGTTAGTGAATGTAGTACAATCCAAGGTGGCGTACAACCGAAGAATGGAAACAAAGCCGTCTTATAGCGCCGTGTGACGACGTATTCCTCCACTCTGCTTGTCAACTAGTTCCATGTAACCAGTTCTGATGTAACGGCGAAACACTGTAGGTCGAGGACATCATAAACCGAGGACCCCCTGTAGACCACTTTCAAGACATTGAAAGTGCTTGATTTTACAAAAAGTCTTAAAATGTTGAATATAATCGCTATAATTTGACTTTGAGTTTGCAGTAATCTGTGAACGTAGTAGACAGATGAAAAATGCAGATAAATGGAAATGAAACAAACATTTTTGTTGTTTAAGTTCACGCATATGTCCATTCATCATTCAGAGATTGATATCAGACAACAGGAGAGTTCAGTACCTTCAGCCGTGTGGTGCTGAGCTGCAGGAAGTCCACGTTGCTGTTGGACTTCAGCTGCTCCACTTCCATGTTCTCCAGCGTTCGGAGGCCCCGGCGGTGCAGCTGAATCAGGTCATACATGCAGTTCAGCACAGCCACGATGTTCAGCTCGGAGCCGCCGCCAGACTCCGTCCAAACCGGTGGAAGACCGAAAGACGACACCTCCTGCAAAAAAAAGAGCAATGTGGGAGAAACCATTCCTTATACGACACATATTCTATAGTATAGTTAAAAGCCTGAAATAAGCTGTCTCATGAGGTTTCTGGTAACGATTTGGCTTCTTTCAGCAGAAAAAAAAAATTTTCAGCCACTTGAGGAGGACCACAGTTCTGCATCCTGTACATACATCTAATACTAACTATCAGAAACTCCTGTGAGGTACCGACCTGACTGATGTGTGACAGACATTCTTGGACATTGTCCTCTGAGCAGAAAACACCGACAGAGTTTCTGTGCAGCGACGACAGGCTCAACCGCCTCAAGGGGGATGTTCTACATTCAACAGAGCTGCTGAGAACGTCCTTCACTGGTGGAGAAAACAATAAAACATCTGTCAGATATATACAGAACACTGCTCTGTGCTACATTTAACACTAGAACAAGGGAAGGAAAACTTTTCATTCTTCTCTTTTTGAGTTCAATGTTAGAGGAATTCAGGTTAACTAATAATAGCATGAGCCTGTCGGCTGTGTCAGTTTAACCCGTTTATTACCAAAAGAGCTCAAAAAAATGCAAAATTACCAGAAAAAGACACAAAATGACTACAAAAAGATGCAAAATTACCAAAAGATGTAAAATTACCACAAAAAGATGCAAAATTACCACAAAAAGATGCAAAATGACCAGAAAAAGACACAAAATTAGTAGAAAAAGATGCAAAATTACCAGAAAAAGACACAAAATTACCAGAAAAAGATGCAGAAGTATCACAAAAAATGCGAAATTACTAGAAAGACACACAATTACCACAAAATGATTCAAAATGACCAGAAAAAGATGCAAAATTACCACAAAAAGACGTAAAATTGCCACAAAAAGATGGAAAATAACCAGAAAAAGACAAAATTACCAGAAAGTCATGAAATTATTACAAAAAGATGCATAATTACCAAAAAAAAGATGGAAAATTGCCACAAAGATTCAAAATTACCACAAAACAATTCACAATTACCAGAAAAAGACACAAAATTACCACAAAAAGTTGGAAAATTACCAAAAAAAGATACAAAATCACCACAAAAGGCCTCAAAATTACCACAAAGACTCAGAATTACCACAAAGACTCAAAATAACCAGTAAAAGACACAAAATTACCAGAAAGACATAAAATTACCAGAAAAAGACACAAAATTACCAGAAAGACACAAAATTACCACAAAAAGATGCAAAATTACCAGAAAGACACAAAATTACCACAAAAAAAGATGCAAAATTATCAGAAAAAGACACAAATTACCATAAAGACTCAAAATGACCACAAAGTGATTCAAAATTACCAGTAAAAAAGACACAGAATTACCAGAAAAAGATGGAAAATCCCCACAATAATAGGGTCCAAAGCGGCCTGCAGGATGTCAGCCTTCAGACCTTATATAAACCAAATATATACCGTAGAGCGCTCTGTGCCAATTTAACATTCAAACAAGGGAAGGAAAATTTCTTTTTGAGCTAAATGTTAGAGGAATTCAGGTTAACTAAGAATAGCAGCCTTTTATCTGTGTCAGTTTAACCTGTTTATTACCAACAGAGCTCAGAGTAAATTCACCGCGGCGCAGATAATGTAAACTCACCCGTGGACGACTCTGGCATGGTTGCAGCCTGAAGGCCACCGGTCTTGGTCTTCTAGTTATCCTACGCAGTCACCTCCTGAAATAGACGCTCAGATTAGCAGCGTTTGGATTATGGAGAGCACACAAGTAGCACTGACGGATGGAAACATGCAGCACCCTAGATAACACAATCTGAGCACGACACGCTCACCGAAGGAGTAAAAAAGCTAAATGGAGAACATGCAGAGCACCACAGTCATCCTTTAGATTATTACAATCAGAATTCACTATTTAAATACATCTTTTTCTTTGCTCTTAACCCTCAGATGCTTCAGTGATTGGACCAGACACTCTTCCATCAGTGGGTCAAAAACGAGCCATATAAGAATAAATGCTGGGACTGGTTTTATTGTGATTTTAGACTGGTTTAATACTGGATTTGGACTGGTTTTAAGTCTGGTCATAGACTTGATTTTGGACTCGTTTTAGACTTTATTGTGGACTGGTTTAAGTCTGGTTTTATACTTGATATTGGACTGGTTTTAGAATTGATTTTGGACTGGTTTAAGTCTGGTTTTATACTTGATATTGGACTGGTTTTAGAATTGATTTTGGACTGGTTTAAGTCTGGTTTTATACTTGATATTGGACTGGTTTTGGACTGGGTTTAGACTTGATTTTGGGCTCGTCTTATACTGGTTTTAGACTTGATTTTGAGCTGGTCTTCTACTGGTTTTTGACTTGATTTTAGACTTGATTTTGGGCTGGTTTTATACTGGTTTTAGACTTGATTTTGGGCTGGTCTTCTACTGGTTTTAGGCTGGATTTTGGGCTGTTCTTATACTGGTTTGGGGCTAGTTTCAGATTTGATTTTGGACTGGTTTTATACTGGTTTTGGACTGGTTTTAGACTTGATTTTAGACTGGTTTTAGATATGATTTTGGAACTTTGGACTGGTCTTATACTGGTTTTAGACAGGATTTGGGACTGGTTTTACACATGATTTTGGACTGGTCTTAGACTGGAATGGGGCAGAAATAGAGTAGGGTTAGGGGTTGTTTGCACTATTTAATTGCATTTTTTTGTTTCTGTCAAGCACTTTGTGTTTAATTATTGTTTGTATGAAAAAAGCAACATAAAAACACACGAGGTACACGGACGATAATGCCAACAGTTGTTCCCATTAGTATTCGATATTAACAGTTCCTATTTTTAGAGAGTCCTTAACAGACCTATTATGAGTTTTATGTTGCTGTTCATCTTGAGCATTTAACAGGTTACAGGTTGGCTACGGGATGCACATCTTATCTCCATGTGCTAATCAGCTGATCAGACTAATCCCAGACAGACAACAGGGTGATTTGTCTGCAGAGAAAGACAAAAACATGAACAGAAACAGTGTTCCTCCAGTCTGGAAAGTGTCTGTGCTCTTAACAAATACAGTTATTACTTCTTATAGTATCATTTATTTATTATTTTTATTTCATTTTTATTTTTTTAATTTAATCAATTAATTTTATTTATTTATTTATTTTATTTATTTATTTATTTACTTATTTAATTTTATTTTTTATTCATTTCTTTTCTTTTTATTTTACTTTTTATTTTATTTATTTATTTTATTATTTAATTTAATTAATTAATTCATTTACTTATTTTATTATGTTTTATTTATTTTATCTTTTATTTTTAATTTTATTTATTGTTTACTTTATTTTTATTTAATTAGTATTCATTTAATATAAATAATTATTTTATTATTATTACAAATAATAAAAAATGCAATTTTTATTATTATTTTGTTTTTATTTTATTTATTTATTTATATTTTATTTTTATTTATTTTATTTTTTATTTTATTTTTTGTATTTATCCTTTCTATCACTCTTGTACCTGTAGCTATCAGAGAAAGCTCCACCTTTGTCAGTTTTCACAGACAGTATAAGGTGTGGCTGATTAACTATCAAACTTGTGAACATTGAGAAAATCAGGTACTTTAAAAACAGGCACTTTAACTGTAAGCATTTTACTAAGATAACAGCACTTTAGGGTAGGTTTAACCCATTAATGTACACTCTCCTGTCCAAATAAATACAGAAAAAAAAAGAAGAATAAATTTATGACACTTAAATTGAGGACAACCAGAGCAGAATGAGGATTTTAACAGGACATTTATTTTATGTGTACTGTTTAATAAACTGTTACTATTGTCATATCTTTTAGTTGTGTGAAGGGTGCTAATGCAAAGAAGCCACCATTTGCTTTCAGTGTTATTTAATCAGTCTGGAGGACAGATGGCAGACCGACAGCCTGAACCCGGCTTACAGCGACAGCTCAACAAGTGCTAACTTTTAACTAACCGGCTCGTCGTTTACAATCTGAAATGTAAAGACGAGCTGACAGTACAGGTGACTAGTTTCAGGCACACGTGGAGGAATATTTGCTGTTTATTTGCACTGAGATTTTAGACGACATCCTGAAGGGATCAAACTTAGACTGAATCACCTACAGACGGTTGATGTTTATCGAGCCGGGAGTTAAATCTCTAATCTCTAATCATTAGCTCTGCAGAAAGTCCTTCATGAAGGTTGAATGGTTCAAGTTTCTCTGATTCAAATAGAAAATGTGGGAAATAAAATACAAGCACCTGCAGGTGCAGCACAATGCAGGTTTTGGACTGGTTTTAGACTTGACTTTGGACGGGTTGTATACTGGTTTTAGATTTGATTTTTGGCTGCTTTTATACTGGTTTTGGATGGATTTTAGACTTGATTTTGGACTGATTTTAGACATGATTTTGGATTGGTCTTAGACTGGTTTTGGACTGGTTTTATATTGGTTTTGGACAAATTTTAAGCCTGGTCTCAGACTTGATTTTTGACTGGTTTTATACTGGTTTTGGATTGGTCTCAGACTAGATTGTGGACTGGTTTTAGGTTTGATTTTGGACTGGTCTTATACTGGTTTTAGACTGGTTTTAAGTCTGGTCTGAGACTTGATTTTAGATTGGTTATAGACATGATTTTGGACTGGTTTTGGACTGGTTTAGACATGATTTTGGACACTTTTTTCCATTTTCAAGGGCTAATAATTAAGAATATGACCTCTACTGGAGCCATTTGAAGCATGGATGTGCTGGAAAATGATTTAGTGTGATTTTTCACCACATTCATTTGCTGTATGCGTCACATTTATGTAGATATTGAACCCTAAATATGGCTTCCCAGGTATAACTTTGATTTAACTTTGATTGACAGAGAATGTCCCAGGTGAGGAAACAAGTCAAATTCTCAAAAATCAGCCAAAATGATTTGCAGAACTTATTTCCTTTAACTTTCTTAATCCTGTTTTTCAGCAAACTGAGATGCAGAAAATGTTGTAAAAGGTTGAGTTTAGCTTCACTTTTTCACACCATTGTTGACTTGGTCGGTTTATTATTTTAGCTAGCTTTAGTATAAACAGCTCTGGTGACATTAGAACACGAGATCTGCTCCTATAGAAGTAAAACAAACGCCGTGTGGGAGTTTTATCTCCGGTAAACTAACGTCAAACACCGACTAAAGTCTTAACGTCTCCGCTGCTCCAGACGATCTGCGGCTAAAAAATAGCGTCCGTTACCGAACAAACCCTGCGAGCAGCGGCGAAGACGGACGTTTAAAATGTGAAAAAACGAACTAGAAAACGTTTTGGGTTTTTACTCACCTCACGCTGCCGTTTTTTTTTAACGTTTTTCCGGGACGTTTCCGTGGACCGACTCCGCTCCTTCTGCCATGTCGGTCCCGTTGACAGCCCACTCCTCCGCACGCAAACAAAACACGGCGCTCATTGGCCCAAGCGTTGTCTAGCAACCGAGCACGGAGCGACGTGATTGGTTGCTGCCCGTAAAGCACCTCAAGTGTTGTTAATGCTCCTTAATTATTAAAATGCGTTTTAATTATGTCATCTTTATGGTTTCAAAGCCCCAAAAGAGCAGCAGGCAGGTATTATTTTGCTCTATATAGTTAAAAATTTTTAATTTTATTTTATTGTTAACATTTGACTCTTTATTGCGCATTTCCCTTCACCTTTTGATAGTATATTTTACATTTTATTGTGCATTTTGTACTTTTATATATTTTTCTTGTCTGATTTATTTCTATAGCACCTCATCACACCTCATTATTATTATTATTTTTTTCTGATTTTTTTTTTATGCATTTTGCACCTTATTGTGCATGTTGTGTCTCATTATCTTTTTCTATAATATTTACATTTATGTAAGATCTTATATTTTTCTATCATGGTGGTGGTCACTTGTTTAATATTCTGCTGCATTTGCTCTTGCACTGATTTTCACTTTAATTTTCTCATTCATTTGTGTATTTTTATATTTAGCACTTGAAACTTTACAGTGATTTTATATGTTTCTTTTTCTTTCTTTTCCCCTTGCGATGAATCAAATATTTCTATTCTATTCTATTTTAAACAGCTACAAAATAAAATTGAATAAGATAAAACATGTAAATGATAAAATACAAAAGACAGCAGTACATTTAAATAATTTAATAGAAAAATAGTCGAGCTGAGTTGAATAAAGGGCACACGAATCTGATAAAATAATTAAAACTGACTTATTCTACTCACTATTTTACTTTTCATTTCCAAATTACAACTCAAATATTGCAATATATTATAGTAAGAGCTCAGGAATCTGCTGCTATATGATTCTTAGATTTCTGATGAAAGCACCTTAGATGAAAATTCAGATTACAAAACATCCACAGTACTAATCTGTAAAAAATAAATAAAAAATTTTTGTATTGTATTTTTTGTATTGTTTTATCTTGCTATTTTCAATTAATTGTTTAATACAAAAAAGTATACATTTGCAAGACAACTCTTTTTTTTAAAAAAGACAAAGAAATAAAACAAAAGACTCAAGCAGTAAAATAAATAAATGTATTAAATTCAATACAATTTTAAAAATCACATCAAACATCTATTTTTATTTATGGTAGTTATTTGTATGTTCATGTTTTATTTTAGAATATCTGACTGAAATGACACAACTTTTTGCTGTACTTAAATCAGCACAAAATAGTCATTTTACATTAATTAATTTACATATTTTTTTCTGTACATATCCTTTTAGTACTGTTAATATATTTAATATTGATCTGTCTCAGTAGAGATGTGAGTGTTTGAAGGAGTAAATTCTCTAAATAGATTAATCGCAGTTCATCGCAGAGACACAGTGAGCTAAAAAATGAAAATAAAGCCTCTGCATCATTCAAATGAATCAGAGTTTTATCTTCATCTCAGTTATTTTGGACTCAGAACATTCAGAGACTGAGAGACAATAAAATGTATATTTAACGTAGTTCAAGGATTAATGCCATTCTCTTTAATATTCATTAAATAATATATTATTTGCATAAAAGCACCCTAGTAACGTGATGCCAGGTCAGATTTATTCATAAAGCACATTTAAAAATAGTTAAAACCTGATCTAAAGTGCTGCATGTCAGTAAAACACAACAACCACGAGACATATCTGAATAAAAACACAACAAAATAATAAAAAATAATATATACAGTGACAAAAGAATGGACAAATTACAGCTGTAAATGAACTTTAATGCATATCAGAGCAATACAATTAAAATTGCACTGGACAGTAAAACATATTATAGACAACTGTTTTTTAAAAATTATTATAAAAGTTGTGTTTGACATTTGGAGAGTTTGATTTCACATTATTTCTAATGCAATAATAAAAATAAATGATAATAAGAATAAAAAATAAAAAATAAATAGATAAAAATAAATAAATAAACTATCCTAATAATAATAATAATAATAATAATAATAATAATAATAATTATTGTTATTATTATTATTATTATTATTATTATTATTATTATTATTATTATTATTATTATTATTGCTAGTCAAATAAATAAATAACTTGACAAAAATTTTAAATAAAGAAATAAATAGATCAAAAACATAATAAAATAAAATAAAATAAATAAATAATTATTGTCATTATTCATAATATTATTATTACTATAATAATAATAATAATAATAATAATAATTATTATTATTATTATTATTATTATTATTATTATTATTATGGCCAGTCAAATTAAGAAATAAATAGATTAAAAAATCAAATAAAGAAATAAATACCTCAAAATACATAAATAAACAGCAATAATAATAACAATAAAATAAGAAATAAAGAAATAAATTACTAGTATTATGGCCAGTCAAATCAAGAAATAAACAGATAAAAAATAATAAATAATATATATAATTACTATTATTAAATAAATAAGAAAGTAAAACATATTAAACACAATTGCAACAAACTACTGGTTTTTAAATTATTATAAAAGTTGTGTTCAACATTTTTAAAATCTGGTTCCACATTATTTCATTTTTAGGTGACTTATTTTGATATATTTTCGATTTTATTGTGATATTTTGATTTGTCAGAGAAGAAAACGCCCAAGTGGAATCAACAATAAGAAAGTTTTTTATTAAGTCTTCCACCAGTTTGTGACCAAGACTGGAGGATTATAATGAAATGGAAATAATCACTTTAGTCATCACACTGAAGCTGAATAGACTGAAACAATCACATTATAAAAACAAAAATGCAATTTATCTTTCTTCTGTGCGAGTAATTATCTTCATTTTCAGGCAGTGAATATTTAAATCAGGGGTGTCCAACATGCAGCCCGCGGGCCAAAACCGGTCCTCCAGAGGGTCCAATCCAGCCCTCAACGTGTAAAAATTCCAGAGAAGACATTAACTGCACATTGTAAATTAGTAAAACTATAAATTTAAAATAATTTCTACACCATGACAAGTTGTTTTGATCAGAAAGTAAAATACTAGATTGTTCATTGTTCTTTTGTCGTTTTGTGTCTCATTTTTGTAATATTTTGTCTTGTTTTTGTCTCTTTTTGGGGGTTTGTCTCATGTTTTGGTCGTTTTTTTGTCTGATTTTGTGTTTTGCTTTATTCGTTGTTTTGTGTAACGTTTTTGTTGATTTGTGTTTTTGTCTCACTTGCGTTGGTTGTCCATTTTTTGTTGTTTTGTAACTTTTTTGTCTAATTTTTTGTCTCTTTCGTTGTTTTGTTTCGTGTCATTTGTCTCATTTTTGTCATTTTGTTTCTCGCATTTGTTGTTTTGTGTCTCAATTTTGTAGTATTTAGTCTTGTTTCTGTTGTTTGTTGTCTTTTTTTCTGACTTTTGTTGCTTGTCTCATGTTTTTGTCGTTTTGTGTTTCCTTTTTGTCTCTCTTGTGTTTTTTGTCCATTTTTGTCATTATGTTTCCCACTTTTGTCATTTTTTGTCTAGTTTTTGTCTTTTTTTTGTCGTTTTGATCATAAAGTCAAATACTATATCATTCAGTTCCAGATGACTAAATGTTGTGTTCCTTTGTCGACACTCTGTGATCTGCAAGTTGTAATGTGGAAATATTTTGTAGAAAGATAATTCCTTAAATGTGAACATTTTTGCACTAAAACAAAGTAAACATTAGGAGTTGTGGTTATTTTTAAGTTATTATGCTGTGATTTTACTGGTCACTGGAGATCAAACTGGACTGAATGTGGAACCTGGACTAAAATAAGTTGGAGAACCCTGATTTAGAATTTTAAAAAAAAAAAGCAAAACCACAAAAGAATGCTAAAAAAAAAAAAAATCCTCAAAGATAGTGCATTTCTGTTGTTTTTTCTACAAATAATCAGATTTAAACATCACTTCTGGTCACAGCGAGGGAATCAGTGAAAGAACATTTAATTATCTGTTCATTTTGAACGTTTATCCCCAGACACAACGTGAATCCTGACTCGTTTTAATTTTGGTTCTAGTCACTGACTGGAACTGGAATCGTTCTGGATTCAGACGTTCTTCGCAGCGGGTCAGTGTGGTCATCTTTCTTCGCCTCCAGCCACCACGTCGTCATGTCGCCTTTGCCCTGTTGGTTTCAGAAAAGAGAAGGGGTTGAGGGAGAGAAGAGTCGTGTTGCAGAGCCTTTAGTGTCCTTCTGGATTTTAAATCAATCAATCAATCAAAGTTTATTTGTATAGCCCTCTGCAACAGCCCAAAGGCTGACGAAAGTGCTTCACAGTAAAAAACAAGGAAATAACTTAAAAACAATGCAGTAACTTAAAACAGGACTAACAATCACACTCACACTCACACCTAGGGGTAAATTTAGAATAATCAATTAACCTCAGCATGTTTTTGGACTGTGGGTGGAAACTGGAGAACCTGGAGAAAAGCCATGCATGTACAAGGACCACATGGAAACTCCATGCAGAAAGATCCCAGGAAGGCTGGGACACGAACCGGGAATGTTCTAGCTGTAAGCCGACAGTGCTAACCAAGCCACTGTGCAGCCCGTAAAATATACAATAAGACAATAAAATGAACAGCAATAAAACAGCACGAAAATATAACATCTAAAAGAAATAAAAGTAATAAAATGTCACCATGCGGCGAGGTACTAAAAGCCATTTTAAACAGGGTGGTTTTGAGTTTTGATTTAAAAAAACCTAGGTCAGTGATAAAATAGAAATAAAGCCATTAGTGTCCCTCTGGATTTTAAATAAAGCCATTAGTGTCCCTCTGGATTTTAAATAAAGCCATTAGAGTGTGATGGGTTCAGAGAGCAGCAGCTGATCCACCGACCCTTCCCTCTAATCACTTCGACTCCACCCAGAGGAAGGCTTTACGTTTCACTGAGAACCACAAGACATGGAAAACACAATAATAAAGACAGCAGAGATTCATCTCTTTGCCCTCAGAGGGAGGGTTTGAATTTCTTTAGATGTTTTCTTCTCTGGAAAATACAACAAGGTGAAGCCGCTACCTTGCCCGGGTTATGGTAACAGGAGCCTCTCCCTGGAGCCAGGCCTGGGTGGGAAGCTCCTCAGAGGGCGTCTGGTGGCCGAACCTTGCGGTCTCGTGGGGCTCGATCGAAAAAGAAACATGGGGCCACTGCCCAGTAGGCCCACCACCTGCAGGGCAGGAAATCAGTGTCGGGTGCTATGCCCAATGGGCAGTAGGCAGGAGTGAGCACCTGGCGCACCGCCCCCTGGTAGCGTAGACTAGCCTTGCGGATGTGGAATGTCAACTCACTGGCGGGGAAGGAACCTGAGCTGGTGCGGGAGGTGGAGTGAAACCAGCTAGTTATATTTGGGCTCACCTCCAAGCACAGCAAGGGTTCCGGAACCAAAATCCTGGAGAGGGGTTGGACTCTCTCCTCTTCAGGAGTTGCCCAGGGTGAGAGGCGCTGGGCGGGTGTGGGAATACTAACAAGCCCCAAGCTGAGCGCTGCTTTGTTGGAGTTCTCTCCGGAGAATGAGAGGGTCGCCTCTCTGTGACTTCGTGTTGCAGAGGGGAAAACTCTGACTGCTGTCTGTGCTTATGCACTGAACAACAGTTCGGAGTATTCGGCCTTCTTGGAGTCTCTGGATGGTGTCCTGGAAGGGGTCCCGCCTGGGGACTCCATAGTTCTCCTGGGGGACTTCAACATTCATGTGGGCAACGATGGAGAAATCTGGAGGGGGGTGATTGAAAGGAACAGCCTGCCCGATTTGAACCTGAGTGGTGCTTTGTTATTGGACTTCTGTACTAGACATAAATTGTCCATAACAAAGACCATGTTCGAGCATAAGGTTGCTCATAAGTGTACCTGGTACCAGAGCACCTTAGGCCAAAGGTCAATGATTGACTTCATAGTCGTATCATCAGACCTGCGGCTGTATGTTTTGGACACTTGGGTGAAGAGAGCAACAGAGCTGTCAACTGATCACCACCTGGTGGTGAGTTGGATCCGATGGCAGGGAAGACTGCCGGACAGACCTGGTAAACCCAAATGTGTAGTGAGGGTGAACTGGGAACATCTGGCAGAGGACCCTGTCTGTAGGATTTTCAACTCCCACCTCCGGAAGAGTTTCTCCTGCATCCCGGAGGAGGTTGGGGACATGGAGTCTGAGTGGACCATGCTCAAAGCCTCCATTGCTGAAGCAGCTGTTAGGAGCTGCCAGAAGATCACTAAATGTTGTTTTCAGTGATGCAGCGTACTTCTATCTTATTGTTTTTCTACTAGACGCTGCATTTTTTTCATCAGCAATATCTGGCTCCTCCTCGGTGATAAAGAGGAGGAACCCCCAAAGATTGTTAAATAACAAATGATAAAGCCGTTGTCCTGTATACCAGCTGAGTGTTCAGTAAACACACCTTGACATTGAGCGTTCCTCTGCAGGTCAGAATATATCCTCTGAGGCAGTGAAGCAGGTCGGCTGTGGCGCCGCTCACCTGGATCTTCAGAGCTGAGGTCAACACAAACAAATATCTTTACACCCAGAGTCCTGAGGTTTTAACTTCATTTAACTTTTATATCACATTTTCTGTCACATCATACATCTTTAATAAAACATGTTCACAAGATACTGGATGCTTTGTGTGTTTTATTTGGTGTATTATTCATATTCTGTACAAAACATGGTGCCATACCTTGCAAATGTTGTTTGTTTTTTCCATATGTAGAGTGAAAATTCAAACATTTATAAACCTGCTGGGCTGGTTATGTTGGGTAATAATTAATTCTGGGGTGTTCAGGGTAAAGTACGACTTCATTTTCAACTTGAAGGATGTAATTTTAGAAGTTTTTCTTTATTAGTTTTTTTTCAGACAATATGGTGATGACTTGTTTACTCCAAAGGGTAGCTTGTGTTTTTATAATAATAATAGTTATAATAATACTAATAATAATAATAATACTATAATATACTAATAATAATAATAATAATAATAATAATAATAATAATAATAATAATAATAATAATAATAATAATAATAATAATAATAATAATTGTCCAAGGCCGGTTCTGTCCTGGACTGTTCCCTGGACTCCATAGAGGAGGTGGGAGAGAGGAGGATGTTGGCAAAGCTCACATCCATCATGGACAATCCCTCTCACCCACTGCATGACACTGTGGGGTCTTCAAGCAGCTCCTTCAGCAGCAGACTGAGACACCCACCCTGCAAGAAGGAGCGCTATCGCAGGTCCTTCATCCCATCTGCTATAAGACTTTACAACATCAGCATCACTGGCTGATGTTAACATAAACTGGACTATATCATATAATCTTAAATCACGGTAATATCTGCACAACAATTCCTTGCACTGCTGGTATTTTCTGCACTTTCACAGTTACTTTTATTCCACGAGCCACTGTATGCTAATGTCACTTATAGAGTAGTAATACAATATTTATTCATTTTTCATTCCTCATTCTTGTATATATTGTATATATTATTGTTATTATAATTTTTATCTTTACTGTACATATAGTTAGTGCTGCTCTGAAAGATTTTTGCTGCTGTAGCAATGGAAATTTCCCCTGACCTGGGGAGTAATAAAGGACTATCTTATCTTATCATTATCATTATTATTATTATCTAGCAATAGTTAGCAAACTGTTATGCGCACTAAACCCAAGTGCAATTCATTGGTGTATACATTCTTAAATTATATGTTTTTAGTATCCTGTGTGTACTTTTTTCATATTTTTTCGTATTTTTTCTTATTTATGTTGTATTTATAATGTATACATCTTTTGTCTTTAATTCATAGATGTGTTCGCTTGATTTTTCTTACTGTAACTTGCTGCTGTGACATGCAAATTTCCCTTTGTGGGACTAAAAAGGATATTCTATTCTATAATAATAAGTAATACTACTACTACGACTACTACTACTACTACTATGAATAATACTAATACTACTAATACTAATAATAATACTAATACTAATACTACTACTAATAATAATAATAATAATAATAATAATAATAATAATAATAAATATGCACTAAAATAAAATGCCACATCAATGTAAAGGAAAAAAACAAATAGAATAAAAGAAAAACAAAGGTTAAAACCATAAACACAAGGCTAAAAATGTTAATAATGATAACAATAATGATAATAATAATAAATAAAAAAAATAAGTTAATAAAGGGTAAAACAGAATCAAATAAATACTGAAATAAAGTTAAAAAACAATTAAATGATAGAAAATAGACAATAATATTAACAATGAACAAAAATTGAAATTGAAAGAATAGATCATAATGTGGTAGTTTAGCTAGCAAAGGGCCACCATGACAGAGACTTCTGTAGCAGTTAATGACCTTCAACCAGCGCTGATATGCAGACAATGAACTCAGATTAACTTGACATCAAATTAAAAAAGCATATTAAATATTCTTTGTTGTTCATTAATGAAATATATAGGGTATACAGATAGCAGATAAAAATAGGAAACCGTGTACAGTTTTGAGTGGAATAAACATTTAAAATCATGACTTTTTAGTTAGGAAAACACTATTTAGGTGGAAATTACCTCACTAATTAATTACAAAGTACTAATAATGCTAATGAAAGCAAATAAGTAAAATAATAGAAAATACTATTTCTGTGAAATAAACCTGTAATACTATAAGTACTTGGACAGACAGTAGTATTTTGGGTGGATTAAAGCAGTAAAATCACAATTAATTAGTCAGAAAGTAATATCTGGGAAGATTAACGTGCCTTCATTCATTCATTTTGGTTCTTCCTGAATTCTATGTGACAGATTAGATGAGTTTGTTTATTTCTTCCAGTCAGCCTACAGATAATTTGCTTCTCTGTTTATTTAAAAACACAAAGATTAATTCAGAGTTTCCCCTGAAGGCCTTTACTACAGAGCTGCAGGCCAAGTCTTGTTTTAAAACTGGAGGATATGGTTTTTTGTTTCTTACAGTTAGAGGTAATGTGAATCTAATATTTTGTTATATTTACCTTCACTTGTTGATTCCATCCGTGACGCTGTGTTGACGGTGTCTCCAAACAAACAGTATCGCGGCATTTTGGTGCCAACCACACCGGCTACAACAGGTCCTGGAGGGAAGAAAGAATATTTCATAAATGACACCAACTATTCACTGAAATGTAGAATCTGCCAGCTGAACTTTTGATTTCCTATTAGTCCCACAGAGAAATCATTCATAAAATCTTGACTCAGGCAGGCAGGACTTTTTTGTTGTTTGCACATTTATATCAGGTCTTTAAACTTAAACAGCAAATAAACTTTTAAATTGACAAAAAAAAAACCTAACAAACTTTAATCAGTATCTTGATTTGTAAAAATGGGAAAATGAATTAAAGCATCTGGTTGAATGAACTTGTTATATTTAGTTGTAAAAAAAATTATAATAATAGTTTGTTCAACTACACATCCAGTAAATTGACTTCTCAATGCGGCCAGGGAGCTTTATCAGGAATATTTTTGAAATATTAGCTTCGTTCAAACATTTGTAATGTATAATTTAATTATATTTTCTGGTTGGATGTCATTAACCACTACAGAAATCTCTGTCATGGTGGCCCTTTACTAGCTAAACTCCTATATCATATTTCTATTTCCTTTTATTTAAATTATTATTTTTACGTAAGTTGAATTCATTCTCTTCATGTTAGCACTGGTTGGAGGTCATTAACTGCTACAGAAGTCTCTGTCATGGTGGCCCTTTGCTAGCCAACCTACCACATTTCATATATTTATTTTTATTTCCTTTTATTTAAATTATTATTTTTCTATAAGTTGAGTTCACTCTCTACGTCTAAGGTCTGGTTAGAGGTCATTAACTGCTACAGAAATCTCTCTCATGGTGGCCCTTTGCTAGCTACACTCCCACATTCCAGATTTCTATTTTTAGTTTTATTTCTATTTTTTATTAACATTAACAAACAAATTATGCTTCTAAAGGTTCTATTATTATCTATTTTCTATATACCCTACTGCAATTTTTTTTATTATTTTTTTTTATTGTCTAAATGTTTTTTTAACTGTTTATATCACTGTTCATTTTATTCTGTTTTACCCTTTATTTACTTACATATGGATTTATTTTATTTATTTACTATCACTATCATTTTTAGCCTTGTGTTTATGGTTTTACCCTCTATTTTTTATATCATTCTACTTGTTGTCTACCTTTTCGGGTTATTTTTTTCCAGGGATATTTTTTGAAATATTAAGTTCATTAAAAAATTTGAAATGTAGAATCTGCCAGCTGAACTTTCTATATCCTATTAGTCCCACATAGAAACCATGAATAAACAACAAAGGACAATTTATATGCTTTTTAATTTTTTTGTTGCCATTTTTATTTTTCTTCTTATTGTTGCTGTTCTTATTAGTGTTCTTATTACTATTGTTATTATTAATATTGTTATCGTAGTCATTGTTGTTATTGTTATTATTTGGTTGTTATTGTGTTTTATTGTCAGTGTTATTATTTTTGTCATTCTTGTTCTTATTTTTTTGTAGTTGTTTTTGTTGCTTTCAGCCACACAAACAACAAAAACACCAACTCTGAGACAGTTTTGCACAACAGCTGACCTTCCTGCTGCTGTAAAAATCTAATTTCTTATGTTCTAATTGAATTCTATTAGAATTTTGAGCGGCCTGTCAGTAAATTGGATGTTAGATTGATGGATGGATGGACTTTGGCATCCAGCATGTCATGAGAGTGACTAATAATGGGATGCTGGATGCAGATCAGAGACAAAAGCACCTGAGTGGATTCCAGCCCGGATCTTCAGCTGGGTGTTGGGCTTGTGGGGGATTTTAAAGGTGTGGCAGACGCTGACGAGGTCCAGGGCCATGCTGGCGATTTCTCCTGCATGGTTGATGCCGTTTTCTTGAGGGACGCCAGAAACCACCATGTCTGGACAAGAAACAACACAGGAACACTGAAGGATGTGATTTTATTCTGCTTCATGAAACATGTTTATTCCGTACGTACAAGCATCGCCGATTGTCTCCACTTTATAGACGTCGTAGTTGTCAATGATGTCGTCGAAGGAGGTGTAGAGCTGGTTGAGAAAGTCCACAACTTGGTGGGGGGTGCTGGCACCGGACAGCTCCGTGAAACCCACAATATCACTGTCGCCAAGCAGAAATACAGCGTAACTCATGGTTAGGAAAACTGCAGCAGAAGAAAACTGTAGCTACAACAAGGAAAGATACAAGAAAATTAGCTAAAGTTGATATTGTTGGTTAAAGTTGCTCTATATTAGTTAAAGTTGCTCTATATTAGTTAAAGCTGCTTTACATTAGCTAAAGTTGCTCTATATTACTTGCAGTTGCTCTATATTCGTTAAAGTTGCTCTATATTAGCTAAAGTTTCTCTATGTTAGTTAAAATCGCTCTATAGTAGTTAAAGTTGCTCTTTATTACTTAAAGTTCCTCGATATTAGTTAAAACTGACATTATTAGTTATAGTTGCTCTCTATTAAAGTTTCTCTAAAGGAGTTAAAGTTGCTCTATATTATCTAAAGTTGATATTAGCTAAAGTTGATATTATTAGTTAAAGTTGCTCTCAATGAGGAAAAGTTGCTCTACATTATTTAAAGTTACTCTGTATTAGCTAAAGTTGCTCTAAATGAGTTAAAGTTGCTCTATATTATCATGCTCTGCTCTTAAGGACTGCTGGGATAATGGTAAAGATATTATGTTTAACGTCATAATGAAAACTGTAAAACTGTCTGGTTTGAGCTCAACCACAGATTCTACTGAAACACTGGAGGACCAAACCAACCCACAAAGAAAGAACTGCTACGAAAAGCGACATATTGCATGAGCTTTAATGTATTTTAAGAGTGTCTGTGAATGGTTTCTAGCTAAGTAAGTCGATTCGTTCCTGTCCTTTTTCAGTATATAAGCTCTAATTGAAAGGTTTATTACTAAAAATGAAACTTGAGACACCAACCTGAAGTAGACGGTGGCGTTGGAGAAACTCTGCGCTTCTGCTGTTCGTCCTTGACGAAGATCATCTGCCACCGGCTTCGGTAGCATACCTGCACAACAATTCACCAGCTTCGAATATTTTATCTCTGAGGCTTTATGTGTCACTTCTATTCCACTAGATGGCAGCGAGAACATTTGAAGTTCATCACCAGTGTCAGTAACTCCTCAGCATCATTAACTGACAGTACACACCAACAACTAGGCTTTTTGTTCTTTGTCCAGTCACGTTTGTACCAGATATATCAGTCCAGTCTCTGGAATATTACCAATATCAGTTTCAATTCAGAAAACTGAAGCTTCCTCATCTCTCCTCAGCGTCTTTCTGACTTACTGTACAACAATCGATCCGTCTTCTGCTTCTCCTGAAGAAGGTCCTGAGTTCTTTCTGCCACTATGGCCTCCAGATGTTTGCTGTATTTCTCCATCTGCAGTTAAAGAAGACTGTGTGAAACTTACAACAGCCTTGTATTTAGTTTAATCATATTTCTGTGGGTAAGTAGGTAGGAAGGTAGATAGATCTATGGGTAGGTAGGTAGGTAGGTAGGTAGGAAGGTAGGTAGGTAGGGAGATCTATAGGTAGGGAGGGAGGGAGGTAGGTAGGTAGGTAGGTAGGTAGGTAGGTAGGTAGGTAGGTAGGTAGGTAGGTAGGTAGGTAGGTAGGTAGGTAGGTAGGTAGGTAGGTAGGTGGGCAGGAAGGAAGGTAGAAAGGTAGGTAGGTAGATCCATAGGTAGATAGATATATAGGTAGGAAAGAAGGTAGGTAGATAGGTAGGGCAGTAGGTCTATAGATAAGTAGGTAAGTAGGTAGGTAGCTAGGTAGGCTGGGTAGGTAGGAAGATAGTTTGATAGGTATGTAGGTACGTAGGTCTATAGATAGGTAGGTAATTAGGTAGGTAGGTAGCTAGGTAGCCAGGGTAGGTAGGAAGATAGTTTGATAGGTATGTAGGTATGTAGGTCTATAGATAAGTAGGTAGGTAGCTAGGCAGGCAGGGTTCATTACCAGGTTCATCATCATGTCCACAGGGCTGACTTTGTGTGGGTTCATCTTTTCGAGCATCTTCTTCACCTGCTCGAACGTGGGCCTCATGGTGACGTTGTGAGACCAGCACTTCTTAATGAGCTGGTTTTCCAGGGAAGAGACCGTTTGTTTATACAGAGTGATGCTTGGGATATACAGGACACATCTGTGGGTGTGTGACTAAAAGTTACTCAAGATCTGAGTTATTACTGGAACCACAGACCTCACAGTAGTCGCCCTGGTTGGGGCAGTCGGTGTCGGCCTTCCCAGCTTTGAGTTCAGGCAGCGGAGGACGCCACATGATGTCCATCCTCACCCCGTCGGCCTGGTCCTGTTTACACAGCAGAGATCAAACGGAGGCCGAAGGCTGTAATCTATGCTGAAGGCCGTCATACTCACCGAGACGAGCTCAGAGCGTGTCGCGATCTCAACCAGAATCATGGAGTAGCTGAGAGGAGAGGAGGGAAAACGCTCATTTACTCTCTTTCCGGTGAAAGATTCCACAGAAACAAAACAGATACTTATGATGTTTGTGTCTTCATCGTGGCATCAGAGGTTTTAGAGACATGTAACATCTTCAAGAACCAACAGAGAAGTCCAGTAGCTTTTTACTGAAGGATTACTGAAAGTAGATCTATAGGTAGGTAGGTAGGTAGACCTATAGGTAGGTAGGTAGGCAGGTAGGTAGGTAGGTAGGTAGGTAAGTAGGTAGGTAGGTAGGTAGGTAGGGAGATGGATAGGGAAGGAGGTAGGTTGGTTAACCACAAAGCCAAAAATTTCTAGGAAGAATACAACAATAAGTAAAGCTTTGATTTGAGTTGAACCAACAGAGAAGCTTTTTACTGAAGGACTACCAATCACCTTAACGACCTCAAATTACAACGTGGACCAAAGATTACAAATTGAAATCTGTTCCTCACCTGTAGATGTCTGCCGCTGGCATCATGTTGGAGCTGCTCCCCAGCAGCACCTCTGGAGCACAATAAATGAGGTTCACTTCCCCACAGTTGAAGCCATTACTGTTGGCTTCAAAGTCCTCCTTTCTGTAGGCCGTGAGCCCATAATCTGAGGCCAAATACACAAAAACACAGAGTGCAGTGAGGCAGGGCGGTGTTTTTCACTGTGTTTGGAGCAGGTAGGTAGGTAGGTAATTCCACTAACTCAGTGTAGTTTGTTGGTTGAACATAGTTTCATTAAAAGTTGTCTCAGCTCAAAAAGATTTTTTTTGATGATGCTAAACAATGCTGTTGAATAACTTAGAACTAAGAAGGAACATAACAATAACAGAAGCTTTATTTTGTGTGTCTCTGCTTTGCTGCAGACTTCCCTGGTGTCTGCTGATGGTGTTTTGTTACCTGAGATTTTGCACACCCAGCGGTCGTCAACCACACAGTTTCTGGAGTGAAGTCTCCCATGAAACATCTTGTGCTGGTGGAGGTAGTGCATCCCGCGGGCGATGTCGGTGGCGAAGGACAACCTGAGAAACAGAAGAATCAGTTAAACCAGGCTGATTAAGGGTAGCAACACCTTTAATAGCAGGTTTTTTGCATCTAAAAGTAGTCTGAGAACGGTATTAGAATATTAGCTAAATGCAACAACAAGAAACTGACCTGAAGCCCCAGTTGATTGGGATGTCATCATTCAGCAGGACGTCCGACAGGCTTCCTTTGGGGCAGTGCTCCGTGATGATGCTCACATAGGGAACCTCGATGGAACCACCAATGAACTTGCATAGATTCGGATGGTCCAGCTGCCTGTCCAGTGCAGAAATACACACTAATTAGCTGCGGTTTCTTGTGGTGGAAGTACTCTGTTATGCTAGAAATGTCCTCACCGAACTTCTTTCACTTCCTTCCTGATGGTTTTCGACAGGACAAAGTTTTTCTTCTGGATGTGTTTCACTGCCACCGTCCTGCCATCGCTGCAGAGTGAAGAGCAACTAAATGTAATTAATTCAGTACAGAATATGGAGGAAGGACTTTGCAAAAGTTGTCTCAGTAAATGTGCGAAAAGTGGAGGAACCAGTTCACAACAAGACAAATCCCATTGCACTGAACTTATTTATCTTCGATCCATTCCGTGTTAAATTACACCTCATACAAATACTGCAATTATGTTGGTTTCCTACTTAAAAATCCTTGTTTCTCTGGAAACTCTTAATATTTTTGATAATCCTGAGTAATTTATGTTTCTTGTAGTTTGTGAAAACTTTTAATAAAGATAAAAACAGTCTAAATTGTGTGATCTTAGCTATTTAAATGTGAATATTTTGTGGTTTCTTTCCTCCTCTGTGACACTAAACTGAAGATCTTTGGACCAAACGAGATATTTTTTAGAAACTAAACTTAAAAATAATTTGAAAAACTAACCCAAGAAGTTAAACAGCTGAAATCTGAAAAAAAAAATTAACAATTAAATCAATTTTTGCATTAATAAATAGTCAAAATTATGCATCTGGAGCAGAGCTGTAACGATTAATCAATTAGTTATTAACTCTTTTGATTAATCAGTTTGAGAATACTTTTAATTAAAAAACCCTCTAAATTTTGTGTTTGCAGCTCCTTAAATGTGAATATTTATTGGTTTCTTTTCTCCATGACAGCAATTAAAAAAAAAAAAAAATCTAATTTAAAGTTGAATAAATTTTAAAAACTATATTTTAAAAAAGTGCTATTACAGAGTTGTTGCTACCTTTCTGTGCAAAACTGCAGCTCCAGGGGACAAAGTTTTATTTTAACTGAACTGTATTTACTATTTTGATTAGCTCTTTCTTTTCTTTATGTTTGAAATCATTTATTACTGTAGGTTTATATAACATGTCGCACATATACATGAAACTTGACACTTTATTCCCTTGCTATAATGAATATTGCAGTGAAAACTCAAACAAATATTTGTAAGCTGATAATAAAATATCTCACTATATCCCCGGCTGAATGCAGCCTTGTTTGAAGGTGCTGTTGACTCCAGTGAAAACCGTCACGTCGGTGGTTCGACTGACGGTGGAGCTGCTCTTGACTCGCTGCAGACTGGAGGCGCTGCCGAGGCCCATGTAGCAAACTCTACCTACAGAATAAAACCAACAGGTAGTTAGTTAAAGTAATTAATCAGAGGCTGACTGCAGAAATATACATAAAAACTCCAGGACCAGACTGTGTATTGTATCTGTATAAAAAAACACGGGAAAGTAAAATAACCTACATAGTAAAATAAAATAAAAACTATAATAATCAGGCAGCAAAGGTGCCAAAAAGGCTGTAAAATCCTAAAAAAAATACAGTAAGTTTCCAAAATTCCAAATCTTTCAGCAATATTCGTAGATGACATTGAAAGGACATTTAGAGTTATATAAATGACGAATTTACCTATAACGCATAACAATATATGTAACTGTTTATTTTGCTATTATTTTTTTTATATATATATATATGTGTATATATATATATATATATATATATATATATATATATATATATATATATATATATATATATATATATATATATATATATGAAAAATTCGGTAAATTTCCTTTAAAAAAAAAAAAAAGCTATCAAAAACAAAACACCTCCAGGCTTTTTTTTAAAAAACTACTTTCTCGTCTTTGTAATGTAAATTAAAACAGTCCTGGAACATACTACCGTTCAAGCTTTACCCTCCTTACCTAGTTCATTCTATTTTCTGTAAAATTACTAAATTGTGTCTTTTTGACATTTTACCAAATATTATGTTCTTGTAGTTGATGATCCAGCTTTCATCCCAGAACATCTTCTGTTTCTGGTACTGCAGCCACTACAGGAAGGAAATGAATGAAAAAAGTTAACCATAGACAACGACACATGAATCATCTGAGTTTGTGTTTCTGTCATATTTAAATACTAAAAGCTACTGTAAATTGTATATTTGACAGGTTTTTATTGTTGAAAAGCTAAAAAATAATGGGTCTACCTTAGAAAATATGTGAAACCGTGGCTATTAAACACTGATATATGTAATTGCAATAATAAACGGTTCATTTTAGATTATATCAATTTTAATATGGGTTTTTACACATAATTTTACATTAAAGTCTTGCTTATGTAGCATCAGGTAGATACATAGGTAGGTAGATCTATAGGTAGGTAGACAGATCTATACAAAGGTAGATCTATAGATATGTATGTAGGTAGATCTATACGTTGGTAGGTAGCTCTATACATAGACAGATCTGTAGATAGGTAGGTAGATCTATAGGTAGGTAGATAGATCTATAGGTAGGAAAATCTATAGGTAGGTAGGTAGGTAGGTAGATATATAGCTAGTTTGGTAGGTAGATCTATAGGTAGGTAGATCTATAGGTAGTTAGGTAGGTAGATATATTGGTAGTTTGGTAGGTAGATCTATAGGTAGGTAGATCTATAGGTAGTTTGGTAGGTAGATCTATAGGTAGGTAGGTAGATAGATATATAGGTAGTTTGGTAGGTAGATCTATAGGTAGGTAGATCTATAGGTAGTTAGGTAGGTAGATAGATATATAGGTAGTTTGGTAGGTAGATCTATAGGTAGTTTGGTAGGTAGATCTATAGGTAGGTAGATCTATAGGTAGTTTGGTAGGTAGATCTATAGGTAGGTAGGTAGGTAGGTAGGAAGATCTATAGGTAGTTTGGTAGGTAGATCTATAGGTAGGTAGGTAGGTAGGTAGGTAGGTAGGAAGATCTATAGGTAGTTTGGTAGGTAGATCTATAGCTAGGTAGATAGATATATAGGTAGTTTGGTAGGTAGATCTATAGGGAGTTCGACTCACCAGAGGTAGGTCAGAAGGTATATTTTTTTACATTATTCATTTTTACATTAAACATGCAAATTCACAGTTGATATTTTATTGTATGCAAAGGAAGACTCCACATTTTCTCCACTCCATTTACTCCACTGACCACCATGGTGAGGATGAAGCCACTGCTGAACAGTGTAACTGGAAGACCGATGGCCACCTTGATGGTGATGGACATCGGACAGATGCCGCAGTCTGCAGGACAGTTCAGGCAGTTTTCCTCCAGCTCACACACTTCGTCTCCACAAACTGAAACACAACCACGTTTTATTCATTCAAACAGAAACAGTCAAAGTGAAACGTAAAAATAAAGCAAAAATCACTTCATGAAATGTTTTACTCACCTAAAAGACCATTTTAAATATGATACATAAGGTACCATTTATATAAGTACACTGTATTTTGAAAAGCCAGCATGTTGCACCAACCCTTTTACCATCTTTGAGCTTTTATTTTGAAAGTGCATCAATCAGCCAGTCAGCTGTGAGTCACTGGTTGGTTGCAGTGAGCAGAGCAGACACTTAGGATCAGACCCTCGAATAAACGGTCACAGCTCAAAAACTCTAAGTCATATAGAAAAAATTCTTTCAGTGTGTGAAGCAGAACCTTGTTGTGAACATTCTGATGTATTTTTATGTCCATTCTGTGTTTTATACAGATTTGGTGGCAGATTAAAGAGGCTCACCATTCCTGGTTTCAGAGCTCAGATATTGTGGGAGTCAATGAGAGTTTTGGTCGACACTGAGCTCTGAACTGATTTGTGAAAAACCTATAAATCCTACAGCAATGAAACTCACACTGGATGAAAGAGGACAAAACTACCTACATTTGTATGTATAAATTGTCCATATAGAGGAGAAACTAGCATTAAGAGATGAGTTTAACCGAACCTTTTCCATAACATTTTTCAGATATAGAATTGACGAATCTGAATGAAAATTCTGAATCTTACAAAAATTTATGAAACTGAAACTGCGACTGTGTAAAAACCGTAAAAGATGGATTCAGCTGCATAACATTCGAAGCCTTGTGAGATATTTAAACTATAAATGAAGTTTCTGCTGTAAAATTTGCCAAAGTTGCAGGACTCGAAAGACAGCTGGGTTCTGGCAGTTGACCTTCCATTCGTTTTCATGGGGATTTTAAAGGCAGTTTTTTTTTTTTTTTTTTTTAACGAATTTTGTAAAAACCGTACGAAGAATCACTACCAAAAGTCACAGCAGATCATTCATGATCCAGCTGCATGTTATGATATACGTTTATATGGGTTTTCTGAGAGCTGTGGGATTGATGATAAGAATATATTTATTTTACCTTTTATTCATCATGAAGATTCAAACTCACCCTGAGCGCTGACAACCAGCACTTTGGACTCCAGCGCTGCGTGCATCTGTCCGATTTTAATGTGAGCAATGACTGAGGTGACACCAACATGGATCAACACAACCTGGAACAAGAAAACACAGCGATAGACAATAAAAAGTGGAAGAATCAGGTCATATTTTAGTTTAAATCTCAACATTATTTACATTCCCTGGTTTATCCTGGAAAACAAAACTGAGTTGTTAAAATGACTCTTTAGAAGTTTTTTTTATTTTTTTTTTTCGGGTGGACTCACCTTTGAGGTCCAGTACTTCTGACTCATCTTTCCGGCTTTGGACACCGTGTGAGTCACGATTTTACCATCATCAGGAATCCACGGACCACAGATCCCACCTTTTTTCTACAGAGAGACACACAACAGTGGGTTGTGTTATTGTTATTATGTAGTTGTGTTATTGTGTTGTGTTGTGTTGTTGGGTGTTGTGTTATGTTGTGTAGTTGTAGCAGTTCATCTCTTTGGCATCGTCCATTGTGTTGTTGTGTTTTGTTGTGTTGTTGTGTAGTTGTATAACTACCATGAGGCCCAGAGGACAGGAGTGGATGTTGGCGTGATAAACGCAGCAGTTCATCTCGTTGGCGTTGTTCCAGAGTGAAGGACATTCGTGTTCGTGACAGAACCTCTTCGCTTCTGAGGCGTCGCTGGAACGTTCAGACGACAGAAGAATTAAAGAAAGAAAAAGCCCCAGAAAGAAGGTTTCAATCTAAAGTTAAATCTAAGTTAAAAGCAACAATTAGATGATAAAAATAAATGATAATAATGACAAACAAAAATAAAAAATAATAACAGAAAGAATTGATAATGATATAGGAGTTTAGCTAGCAACGGGCCACCATGACAGAGACTTCTGTAGTAGTTAATAACTTCCAGAGTGAACTCAATTTAACATGACATCAATAAAAAAAAGATATTAAAAGTTATTTGATGTTCATTAATGGTTTCTAGAAAATAAAAATTTAGGTTAGTAGATTATACATTTAGAATATTTCAAAATATCCCTGAAAAAATAACCTGGAAAAGGAACAAACAAGTGGAATAAAAGCTCAATGAAGATCTTTGTGTGTTTCTGTGTTTCTCTCTCTCTCTCTCTCTGTGTGTGTATGTGTGTGTGTTTTCATTGTGTCTTTTCTTGCCAGGTGTTTGATGACAACACTCACCTGAACTGGAAGATCCTGTTTCTGACTGCGTACTCGTAGAAGGAGTCGGACGCCGTCACCGTGTACGAGACGTTGAACTCTTCCCCATTGGTGACTTTGTCTGGAGGACGCTGCACCCAGGCCATCTCCAGCCCTGAGGACACACAGCTTCAGAGCGTGCACGTGGAACATGCACAGAGGGGAGCTACCTGCTATTCTACTATGATTCCACCGGGATTCAGTCCAACTCTGCTGCTTCCTCGTCAGATTTTACACTGAATTCTTCTAGTTCTGATCAATAAAACTCACCTCCACAGCTGATCATGTTGTAATCATTGGGGTTATTGATCGGCCAGCAGTCGTACTCCGTGTTGTCCAGGTCGTGCCAGCAGTTTGCTCCCTGCAGACGGGACATTAGAGGGCTGTTAAGGCATTTTTGTTGAACACAAACATATTTTATAAAGCCAGATGTTCTGTATGTAGAGCAGCTCATCAGAGCTGAACTGTGGAATATCATGGAAGGAATTTAACTCTGTTCTGATTTATTTAATGTAAATATGCCTGACATAACACGCATAATGTGCAATAACGTGATATTTATCACACTGCTTATTAAGAAATGCACATTTTACATTTAGTTCATATTTTCTACTTATGTTTATATTTTTAGGACGTATTTTTTTATATTTTTAGGTCATATTTTTCTATATATGTTTATATTTCTAGGACATATTTTTATATTTTCATGACACATTTTTCTATTTATAATTATACTTTTAGGGCATATTTTGATGTTTATATTTTTAGAACATTTTTATGACACATTTTTCTAATTATGTTTATATTTTTAGGATGTTTTTTTAATATTAGGACTTTTTAAAATATTTTTAGGACATATTTTTCTACTTATGTTCATATTTTTAGGACATTTTTAAATTTTTGTGACATATTTTTCTTCTTATGTTTATATTTTTAGGGCATATTTTTATGTTTATATTTTTAGGACAGATTTTTCCACTTTAAAATGCGACTACTAAATTTGTGAGATGAATGAACCTTAAATGATTTAAAGTGTGTGAGTTTATATATCAACTAAAGTAGAATCGACGACGCTTCTAAAAATATTGTACTTTTTTACTGTATTATATGTATTTGAGAAATTTAGTCACTTTTTTTTAACTAACTTGAGATTTTTGCAGATAAAACATATAAAATGCTTGTAAAATTTGATGCTTTGTAGTTAACAAACTTACTTCATCCATGCTAACCCAAACTGACAAAGTTTTCCACGATTCAAGTTATTTTTCATGCAAAATGATCCAAATTAAATCATTATTATACTTTATCATAATAATAATTGCACTGTTACACTGTTTAATACTTGTCTTTATTTTTTTAATACTTGTTTTTAAAAAGGCATTTGTTGTTGTTTGTTATAATGCGTTGTTTTTTAAAAGTGCCATCAAAGTTTCAGTGCAGAAATGCTCTGACAATAAATATCTTTGATTCTAATTAAAACTTCTTGAATGTGAAAATTTACTTCATTTCTACTTCATTTTGTCATTCGAATACTTTAATTTCATTGTGATTAATTCTGAGTTGATACGATGATAACAGATGATGACAGAATTTTTAAAAATCTCTTTCAACAGTCATGATTCATGTTATTATTATTAATTATTAATGAAAAAAGGCCTCAAGTTACACGTTTAATCCTTAGATGCTTCAGTGATGAGGCTGTTTTCTTGCCGTAGCTTTGCAATTAAAATTTTTATTATTTCATTTTCCAGGTCTTCCTCAAAAAACATGTTTTTCATGTCTTTCCATTTAGATTTTTAAGCTCCCTTTTAAACTTTTAAAGAAATCATAATATTTGTATTACTACCCCAAGCTCTTTATCACTGATATTATCGTACAAGAGTTGATGCAAACTTGGAGGAAAAGAGTGAAAAATGTCAACAAAATGAATGTTTTTCATTCTTCTATTGCTGTTCTGTGTAATATTCTTCTGTTTGAATTAGTAAAATCTGTTAGAATGTGAATAATAAATATATTTCAAACATGAAATCATTCTTATGTGGACAAAAATCTAGTACAAACAATAATACAAATGATTATTCTGAACCAAAATGAAAAAAATGGCATAAAAACACACTGATTCTCATTTTTGACCCACTTATGGAAGAGTGTAGGGTCCAATCACTGGAGCATTTAAAGGTTAAAATGTGGAAAGTTACCATATTCAGTATTGTAAGGCTAATATTATTACCTTATTGTTTTATATTTTTGAGCTTTGGGCAGCTGCTCTGTTGTCAAATGTTCCATCATAGTTTCCAATCAATCAAATAAATAATCAACAGACTGATCCAATCTCATAGAAAACAGTTAAATTAGCACCACATGAGCCACATAAGTCACTAAAACACTGCTTCACCAGTAAAGCATCATAGATATCAATGGAATAACGAAATATATGCAGCACTCTGACTATTTGAAGTCCATTTTCCTGCTTCTAGTCACAGACTTGCAGTATTTTCAGTGGCTTTATTTAACAGTCTGAACACTTCTCCTCCAACGACCGCATGCACACAGCGACAAATGTTTCTGACAACACAACAAAAGCAAGCGGCTCCAGAGAAACTGAATATTACAAACACGGTTACTCATACTCCTGCTTCTAATGGGAAATAAACACATTGCTTTCTGCATTTTAGATCATTGTGTAGAGCATGAAAAGTTCAAGAATCCAAACTAATGTGTTTCCTGTGTGGATTAAATGAAATGTGCTGCAGTTTGTTCTTACCAGCAGGAAACAGAGGAAACAGAGAGATGCTGCGATCCGGAGAGCCATGATGACGGACCTGATCTGGACGGACCGAGAGACTGAACCAACATATCAGTGTGTGTGTGTGTTTGTGTGTGTGTTTGTTGTTGTTTTTAATTCCCAGACCCTCCTTCTCTCGTCTCTGAGTGTCAAATCAGCAGAAGAGGCTCTCCAATCACGGTTTGTTCTCCAGGTGCTCCAGTTTAACCTTCAGCGTCCTGCAGGTCAGAACGTCCCAGCTGCACCTGAACTCACCGTCGGAACACTTGTTTAATCATATTTAATGTCTGCTGCACTATGAACGACTGGCAGTTTCTCAATCCATTGTTATTTATTACTCTTTACATTTTTATTTCCTATCACAGTGTAAATCTTCATATTGTATGCCAACAGAGGCCTTCTGCTGATCTTTTTTTTGTTTTTATCACAAACTAAACATAATAAAGACGTCGTCTGTGACATGTTAGATTGATTTACCTGCTTTTTTTGTCTGTTTGTCATATTTTAACTGGTTTAAGATGCTGTTGAATCAATGACATGATGAGAAATAACAATTTATTTTTGAAAAATGGATATTTTTATCTTCATTTTTATTCTATTTATATTTTTATTCATTCATATTTATTTATTTATTTATTTATTTATTTATATGTATATATTTTTCTTCTATTTATATTGTTACTAATTCATTCATATTTATCTATAAGTATTTATATTTATTGTATTTTTAAATGTATATGTAGATTATGTCACAGGGGGAGCTGGGGAACCCAGGCGCAGACATAGAGAGGCTGGCAGAAGTGTGAATTAAGGAAAAGGTTTTTATTTAACCGGAGAACTAAAACAATACATAAATGGAAAACTGAATTGGGGGGGGGGAAACAGACTAAACCAAACCACTAACAAACACTATGAATTTAAGAATGGAAGATCACTAAACTAGAACTAACAAAACTAAACAAAGGAGGGGTACTTACTAAATGGGGGAACTGAACAGAAGGGGTAGGGAAGCAGGCTCAAGAAATCTGGGGTGAACGGAGACGAGACTAGAGCTACTGGCTGGGGACAAAAATAACAGGGCAAGCGGGAATCTAAAAGAAGAACTGAGTCCAGGGTGAGGGAAATCCAATGGAGGTGAAAACAGAGTCCAAAAACAGAGGGCATGTGGGTCGATGAGCCGGCAGGGAGTGAATGAACGGGCAGAGCTTAAATAGGTGGAGGTGAGGTGGAGAACAGGTGAATGGTGTGAACTGATTGCTGCAGCTGAAACTCATTGTAGCAATCAGCAAGACAGAGTGCAGGCAGGTGAAGCAGGTGAAGCAGGAGGGCGAGAGACAGGGAGAGAGAGAGAGACAGGAGGGAGAGGAGACAGACAGAGGGAGCCAGAGAGAGAGACAGGTCAAAACAAACAGATGAGGAACAATGGGAAAAAAAGAGAAAAGGAGGAAGAAGGGCAGAGGCTGGAGCAGGATCATGACAGATTAATGTTTACATTTTATTTCATCTTTATGTATGTTTTCATTTTAATATTTCTGTTTTTTATCATATTTATATTTATATTTTAATTGTTTTCTATTATATTTATTTTTTATTTGTATTTTGATTTTAATTAGATTTTTTTAATTTATCTATTGCATTTTATTCTATTTTTATTTATTTATATCTATCTTATTTTCATTTGTACTTTGATTTTAATATTATTTTTATTTTTATCTATTCATTTATATTTACATTTCAATTGTATATTTGTTCTATTTTTCATTTATTTTTATTTATTTTATTTTAATTAGTATTTTTATTTATATCTATATTTTAGTACACATTTTTCTACTTATGCTTTTCCTTTGGGATCAATAAAGTATTTCTGTAGTAGAAACAGAGGAAAAAGAACTTTAAATTTTAAAAGCACTTCTGTGACTTCTCCTCTGCACAAAGACTGCGATCCGGCTTACTGTCAATGGCTTGGCCAAAAGAATGTTAAAATCGCTGCGGATTTACCAATTTTTATTTCATTCATTTAATTTTTATGTTTTTGTAACGCTCTGCTTTGCACAAAATGTTCAATAAAAATATATATTAAAAAAAAAAAAAGCACTTCTGTGAGACCGACTACTTTATAATATATTATTGTATTTATACTGAAGATGCATTCATGTTTGAGCCTCATATTACTGCTGTAGTTGGTCAATATGGTGCTAATTTCTAATCTGTTGAATTACATTGTAACAAATGACTGTTTTCAAAATAAAATAAAATTAGTAGAATAATAAAAAGTAGTAGGAATGTAGTAAATTCTGGTATTTGATGAATTTTAGTCATTTAACTTGGGTCACTTTGCATGAAAAATAACTTGAATCAGGAAGTTTTCTGCCAGTTTGAGTTATTATTGCGTCAGGTAACTTTGTTAGGTATAAAACATCAAACTTTACAAGCAATTTGTCAGTTTTGTTAAGTAATGAGAGACTAAATTTTTCACATTAATGCAGTGGAGTGAAATGTACAATATTTCCCTCTGAGTGAAGCAGCATCAAAATAAAATAATCAAATAAAGTAGCTTAAAAGTACTCCAAACTTGTACTATAGAGGCCTGAATTCAACAAGGTTTTACAGAGTTGAGCTGTGGATTTTAGTCACGTGATCAATTATTACAATTTGCACTTTGGTAAATTATTTATCCTCTTGTGAGATGTGAAAATTTAAAACTAGTTGAGTTAAATTAACTTAACTTGAAAACATAAGGTCAATAAACTCAAGATATTAAGTTGAATCAACAGCTACAGACAGAATTAGAATCATTTTGAATGTTATGAAAAGAAAGAACTTCATTTAACAAAGTCACACAGCAAGTTTTTGTTTTCAAAAACTACTACAAAAAAAAACAACAGGAGTCTCTGGAGTTTAAACTCTCCAGCAATGCATCCTGGGAAATCTGCTTCTATGCTAGTTTTGTTTATATCAACTCAATTCAATGTGTTTAATGAAGTCTCAGCTGTTCGTTCATTACACTCGTCATTTTAAGTCAAAATCCTTCAACTGTATTTAGGTTTTAAAGTGGTCTGAAAATAGGAATTAGACATTTTAAGTTATTTAACCAACTACAAAAACAGGAAACAGATATTTACACTAATAAAACTAGAAAAGATGAGTTGATTTGACTAAATCTTGGTGTAATCTTGCACCCCACAGCTTGTAGAGAAAGAGATGCTACATACAGCTTGTATGTAGCATCAGACGCTGATGAGCGTTTTCCATATGGTCAGATCAGTCATTCAGCGACAGCAACGCTGAATAGTGTAGAATGGTCTGACTGCACCTCAGTATTATTCTGATGGAAGAAATTTCTGGCTTGTTTGCGTTTCTTTAAACCATCGTCTGGGGAGAAGCTCAGCGAAGGACCCTGCTTCTGTTCCCTCAAAATAGTCATGGTGAAGTTGTTTAGTGGAATAATTGCATGCAGAGACACAAAAACTGTCATCAAAATGGCCAATTTAATGAAAAAATAAAAACTAGCAGTGCCGCCTTACTGCACATTCAACATTCTCTGTAAAACTTGACACTATAATTTTGGTTACCGTAATTTCCGGACTATTGAGCACACCTGAATATAAGCCACACCCACTAAATTTAAAAAGAAAAAAAGGTTTGTACATATATTAGCCACACCTGTCTATAAGCTGAAGGTGTCCACATTGTAACATGAGGTATTTACACAAAAAGATTCTTTTTTAACTTCTAATTAAATAAAAGCTTTCTTCCGAACAGTGCCTGTAACACGGAAGTAAAAGGCATTGAGTCAGTTCATGCTGCCGACTCCAACGTCTCACCATCGATTCATTGATACAAAGCTTACTGCAGCAGCTCTATTTCCTTCTTCGACAGGCAGATCGTTTACCTTTAACTTAAATGTTGCATCGTATGCATTTCTTTGTGTGTTTTCCATGATGAGGGTGTGTGCATGAAGTGCATAATGACTGATCTGAAGAGTTTAGTGTGAGTGCGTTTGATTTAATTCGAACAGTGTCATTGGTTCACTGTGACCTGTTCAGTAATTTCATTGGTCTGATGTGACAAGACTAAACGTATTGACGCCATGAAACTCATTAGCCTGTAAAAATCTATGCATTAGCTGCATCATTGTATAAACCGCAGGGTTCAAAGCGTGAGAAAAAAGTAGCGGATTATAATCCAGAAAGTACGGTGATTGGCTCCTCAGAAGTTGCCGTTGTTTCCCGTAGTAAACTGGATTTTGAAAATAGTAATTAGACTTTTTGGAAAATAGTCACATTGGAATTGTTTGGTGGAACATTTTACATGCAGAGAGTCAAAAACTGTCGTTAATTAACTGATTCAAAATAGTCACGGTGGAGTTGTTAGGTGAACAACAACCAGAAATGAGCCAAATCCCTGTGTTTACATCAAGAAAACTAGAAAAGAGGAGTTGATTTGACTAAATCTTGTATCCCAGAGCTTGTAGAGAAACCTAATTTAACAGAGCTGAGTGATTTTTTTTTTTGCTAAACAAATAAATCTGTAGATTATATGTGATTTAACTTTGAGTCTTATTTTTACAGCCCAGCGAGGGATATTTATGTCGCATCAGACGCTGATGAAGGTTTTCCATGTGTTTGCCCCAAAATTAAGAACAAACCAAAAGACAGCATTTCTGAACATCTGTGAAATTTAATTGGCTTTTCAAGAATGCATAATTACAGCACAGCCGTAGAAAAGGGCCGCCACACCACACGGTTTACAGTTTGTGTTTTTGCGGAATGCCGACCCAGAGCTGCAGTCACGGCAGGTCTGTGGAGGACGGACAGTTCTTAACGCAAACCACATGACTTCAGAACGAGTTAAACCTCTCGGATCTAAACCAAACGGAGCAGCGTTTACATCCTGAGAGTTTTCTGCTGTCGAAGGATTCTGGAACAGTGAGGTTTTACTGTGATTAGGAAGGCTGTAAAAGTTACCTAGAGTCTGAGAGAATATAAAAACGGCTGTGGGTTTGTGGTCGCAGCGGGCGAACAATAGGGCTGCATTTCAAGCGTGTCTAGTTGTGTAAATTAGAGGGAAGAGATGGAACTTTTACAGGCTTCTGGGAACGTATACAGGACGTACTGCACTGGGATTCACATCTACATGCACAGAATACACGTTTTATAATATACAGAGCATGCTTCAGAGTCTAAACGCTTCACATGACAACATTTAAGAGTCATTCCACAATTAAAGGACATTTGGGCAACAAGATTTTTGAAAAATAAACCCTCTTTTCCAGCTTTCCGCTCCATATTCATCAATAATAGGTAACAAACTATCAAAGCCTCGATTGGCTCAGCTCACACATCAATGGTAGCATTTTTATTCCATGTTTTATTTGTTGTTTGCTAATCCTACTCTAATCACAGGAACAGGGTTGCTAATCCATGCTAATGTTAGCTTTTTCTCAGCAGTAGAAGCTAGATATTTAGCTAGCTGTTACTGCTGACCAAGAGGACAAACTGACTGATGGAAAACAGTCAAAAGAATGAGTCTGATCCTGATAATATGAGGTAGAAGGAGACATTCAATCAAGGCTGACAACGGGATGAAAAGATGGAAAATAGAAGAGAGGACATAGCTTTACTCTACCCATTCTTTAGGAACACTGTTGGATGATGGAAACGACAAAAACAAGACAAAAAATGATGAAGGCAAGACATAAAATTTCAAAAACAAGACACAAAATGAAAGAAACAAAAAACACAAAACTACAGAAACAAGACAAAAAAACAACAAAAACAAGACACAAAACGACAAAACAAGACAAAATGACAAAACAAGACACAAAATGAGAAAAACAAGACATACAAGACAAAAACAAGAGGCAAAATGACAATAACAAGACACAAAATGAGAAAAACAAGACAGAAAATGTCAAAAACTAGACACAAAATGACAGAAATGAAACACAAAACTACAGAAACAAGAGACAAAACAACAAAAACAAGACAGAAAACGACAAAAACAAGACACAAAATGAGAAAAACAAGACATACAAGACAAAAACAAGAGGAAAAATGACAGACAAGACACAAAAGACAAAAATGAGACAGAAAATGCCAAAACCAAGACATAAAACACCAAAAACGAGACACAAAACGACAAAAACCAGATACAAAATGACACAACAAGACACAAAAGACAAACAAAAGACACAAAATAACAAAAACAAGACACAAAACGACAAAAGCGAGACACAAAAGACAAAAGCTCCATCAACAGGTTATGCTAACATGTTGTAGGACACATTCTATGAATAATTATTATTTAAAATATTATGTTGACTTAAAAAATGTTCCCACAATGACAAGAGACATCAATGAAAAAAATAAAACCAAAAAAGGAAGATTTAAATTTCATTTGAACAGTTTTATTAGAGATTCAGTTTTGTCATCAGGGGTGGGACAAGAGAAAAATGGCATTTTAGGGGGAACTCCAGACTTATTTGGTATTTTAAAATATTTTCAAACATTCTTTTCTCCTAGTTTTTTTTTTAGATTTGGTCTCAGGACAAGAACATTTACACAACAACTGCATGTTTAAGGATTTTAAACATGGATGATTGGATGCAAAATATCCTGGAATGACCCTTATCCAGTTTCTAGATGTAAATTTGTGATTAATCAGATAAATTATAATTATTATAAGCACTTTCTGTGGTTATTTTTACAGATTAAAGCGCTATTTCAATCAAGGACTCAGTCATGTTTGTGTATCCGACCTGATGGAAACTAGAGGTCGGCTTTAGCAGCCCTGAAGAGCCAAACAGTGATGCTTCATCAGCCGCCCACCACTCAGAAAATCATGTAATTGGAGGGTCGGTTAATCCTTTTAGTGGTCGCTCTCGGAGAAATAAAATCTGCAGAGTTCATCAGAAGTTTCCGGACCAACAGTGACAATCAGCTTGTGTTGATCATCTTCGTTTAAAGTCCTGAGACAGTCGGTCAAACAGGATCTGCCGGTAATCCTAGCATTTTTTTTGGCTGCTACAGCTGCCAAGTGGGTGGTGAGTTCAAACATTTAGAAAGTCTGCAGCTCGTGCTAGGAGGTAAAGTTCACCGTCTCAGGTTAGCATGCTAGCGTGCCAGTTTTTGCACACAAAGTACAGCTAATGCTAATTTAAATGGAGATAATTGGTTTTGGTATGATCTGAGAATTAAAATACACAGAAAACTCTGATGAAGGAAATTTAGAAAACTTCCAGACAACATATCCTGCAGTTGTTAAGAGAGTTTGCACATCGGTTGGCCTTACTTTGCCAGAACATACTTTTAATTTATTTGTTGTTGGAAGTTGGTGTCCAAGGGGATTGTTTAAGGGTCCAACTGTTGGATCAGTAGCCCAAAGTCTGAACCGCTGAGCCACAACTACCCTACAAAAAAACTCATGAATTTCACAACAGCAGCTCAGTTACATCAGTAATTTAGCGATCGCAACACTGTCCTAGCAGACTCTGGTTTAATTCTGTCGTGTAGAATGGTCTGACTGCACCTCAATGTTATTCTGCTATTAAAAAAATGTTGTGGCTTGTTTGTGTCTCTTTAAACCAATCACAATCGTCTTGGGTGGAGAAAATCACCCTTTATTTGCCACAAGCAAACTAGAAAAGATGAGCTGATTTGACTAAATCTTGGTGTAATCTTGCATCCCTTGAAAACTGATGAGTGCTGCAGCAACAGTACTTTGGTTAGATCAGTCCTTCAGGTGGATTATGGCTTAATTCTGTCGTGCAGAATGGTCTGACTGCACCTCAGTATTATTCTGTTGCTCAAGAAAAAAGTTCAGCCTTGTTTGTGTTTCTTTAAACCAATCACACCCTTTATTTGCTACAAGTAAACTAGAAAAGACGAGTGGATAGGAATAAATCTTGGTGTAATCTTGCATCCCTTGAAAACTCATGAGTTTTGCAGCAATAGTAGCTCAGTTACATCAGCCATTTAGTGATAAAAACACTGTCCTGGTAGACTCCAGCTTAATTCTGTCGTGCAGAATGGTCTGACTGCTGTAGAAAAGTCCTGGCTTGTTTGTGTTTCTTTAAACCAATCACAATCGTCTGGGGAGGAGCAAATCACCCTTTATTTGCCATTAGTAAACTAGAAAAGATGAGCTGATTTGACTAAATCTTGGTGTAATCTTGCATCCCTATAAAACTCATTAGTTTTGCAGCAACAGTAGCTCAGTTATATCAGTCATTTAGCGATAGCAACACTGTCCTGGTAGACTCCAGCTTAATTCTGTCATGTAGAATGGTCTGACTGCACCTCAGTATTATTCTGCTGTTAAAAAATAAAGTTCTGGTTTGTTTACACTTCTTTAAACCAATCAGAATTAGGAGGAGCTCAGTGAAGGATTCTGTTTTCCCTCAAAATAGTCATGATGGAGTTGTTTGAGGGAACATTTTGTAAGCAGAGAGTCAATAACTGTCATCAAAATGGCCAATTTGCAGAAAAAATAAAAACTAGCAGTGCTGTCTTACTGCACATTGAGCATTCTCTGCAAAACTAGAAACTTTCAGTGTGGAAGTTTGTTGTTATTTATCGAAGTGAACTGGATTTTGAAATTAGTAGACAGACTTCTATTGCAAATAATCACAGTGGAATTGTTTCATGGAACATCTGAATCAAAAACTGTCATTAACATGGTCAATCTTCCGAAAGAAAACAGCAGTGCTGCCTTACTGGACCTTCAAGATCCCCTGCAAAACTTGAAACTTTAATTTAGGTAGTTTGCTGCTCAGAAGTTGTTGTTTCTCATAGTAAACTGGCTTTTGAAAATAGTAAATAGACATTTTTGAAAATAGTCATGGACGGATTGTTTGGTGGAACATTTTGCACGTAAAGAGTCAATAACTGTCATTAAAATGGTGAATTTGCTGAAAAACCCTCAAAGAACCAGTAGGGCGGACTTACTGCACATTCAAAATCTTCTGCTGCTCAGAAGTTGCCGCTGTTTCCTGTTATAAACTGAAAATAGCCTTGAAAATAGCAACACAAATACCATAAAGGAAGAACAAGTCCACCTGAAAGGAACACCCAGTGGTGGGTTCATATCTGCAGCCCAGTGTTCATCTTCTAGATGGAATAAAAGCCAAAAACAAGCTTCAATAGTTGTAGGGACATTTTAGTTGTAGCAAAAGAGGTGGACCAACTAAAAAAAACAAATAATGCTGCCATGAGTCGAGCTGCGAACGTGGATAAAACAGTGGCAAAAAAATAGCAAAATCATAAAATAGTATAAAAAATATAAATTTGAGTTCTGTTGCTAAGAAATAAAGATGGGAAAAAAGCACATAATGCAGGGTGTCCCTTAAGGCTAGGCGCATAGGAAATCTCATGAATTATAATGGTTTTGCCTCCACAGATTAAATATGGCTTTGTTGAAAGAAGGAAGAGTTGAACTGGTACTTCTCAGTGGATGTGAAGGATGGACAAAGATAGTAGATGGATTTAATGCATCCAAGGAGGATTCCACTTGGCTTTTCCACGGTGGTGAAGGTGGTTAAAAAGTTTAAAGAAACAGGCAGTTGTATGGACAAACCCTGTTCTGGACGACCAAATGTATCAGCTAAAACTAAAGGATTGGTCATTGCTAAAATTCATGCTAGCCCCACAAAATCACTTTCCTAACCCTAACCCATTGGTGTTTCCAGGGAGACCAATGTCAAGAAACACGTGAAGCAGACAGGCCAATCAGATAGCGCCACATTGCCAGCCTCCATTACTAGAAAATAGTTCATCATCCTTAAAATAGTCAGTCATCCCCTTCCCACATCTCACCTCTTCTGATGAAGCCATCAGGTGAAACGTTAAGAACTTCCCTTCTAACAGACTCCAGGAGGTTTCTGCAACGCAAACACAAGGAAGGACCGACAAAATGCTTCTGGGTACTTTTACCTGGATCCCTTAAGGAGCTCACACTGAATGGACAGACACATGCCCACAAACAATTGGATGGGTGAGTGATGGAATTCTGAGGCCTACTCAGGTCTTCCTCAGGACACGCTGTTGTTTGAGAAAAACCCCCCAACCCTAACGCTACTAACCCTAACCCCACTAACCCTAACTCTACTAACCCTACTAACTCTAACCCTACTAATCCTAACCCTACTAACCCTAACCCTACTAACCCTAACCGTATCATTCAATATGTCCATCCTTTACATCCACTGAGAAGTACCAGTTCAACCCTTTCTTGTTTCAACAAAGCCATATTTAATCTGTGGAGGCAAAAACATTCTAGTTAATGAGGTTTCCTGTGTGTCCAGACTTTAGGGACACCCTGCCTTATTAACTACCATTCAAAAGTTTGGGGTCACTTAGAAATGTCCTTATTTTTGAAAGAAAATCTTTTTTTTTTCAATGAAGTTAACATTAAATGAATGATAAATCCAGCCTAGACATTGTTAATGAGGTAAATGAGTATTCTAGCTGGAAACGGCTGATTTTTATTTTTAATTTATGATTAGAAAACCCTTGAGTAGTTATGTTAGCACATGAATAAAAGTGGGAGTTTTCATGGAAAATGTGAAATTGTCTTGGTGAACCCAAACTTTTGAACGGTAGTGTATGTTTAATGTGCTATCTTTTAAAAAAGAAAAATCCAAAATTACGTAACAAAGTCGGCGAGTTTCATGATTTTAAAAAGTCCACCAGTCATAAAGGTCATGCTGCAGAAGCCGTAAACTAGTTTTAACGACGTCCTCTGCAGCAGAAGTGACATAAATACTGTACAATGAGAGTCTTTTAAAGCCTCTGTGTGGGCATTGCAGTCATTTTAGTCATTTCCTGTTCGATGTCCTCGTACCTGCAGGAATCCAGTGTGTCGCAACGTCTTCTTACAGCTGGTCAGGTGAGCGACAGCAGCTCTCCGTAAAAATGCTACAGGGCGAACAGGTTTTCATCCGTGACTTTATCTGTTTGTCTAGAGCAGGGGTGTCAAACATGCGGCCCGTGGGCCAAAAGCAGCCCTCCAGAGGGTCCAATCCGGCCCTCAAAGTGTAAAAATTCCAGAGGACATTAACTGCAGATTGTAAATTAGTAAAACTATAAATTTAAAATAATTTCTAGACAATGACAAGTTGTTTTGATCATAAGTAAAATGCTAGATTGTTCATTGTTCTTTTGTCATTTTGTGTCTCCTTTTTGCAATATGTCTTGTTTTTGTTGTTTTTGTCTTTTTTTTGTCTGACTTATCGTTTGTCTTGTGTTTTTATCATTTTGTTTCTCGCTTTTTGTCATTTTGTGTTTCCTTTTTGTCTCGTTTGTTGTCCGTCTTTTTGTCACTTTATAACTTCTTTGTCAAATTTTTTTGTCTTTTTATTTGTCTTGTTTCATGTCGTTCGTCTCATTTCTTGTTGTTTTGTTTCTTGCTTTTGTCATTTTGTGTCTCTTTTTTGTAATATTTTGTCTTTTCTTGTCTGACTTTTGTCATTTGTCTCATGTTTTTGTCATTTTGCATTTCCTTTTTGTCTCGTTTGTGTTTTTTGTCTTCTTTTTGCCACTTTGTGTTTTGTGTTATTCGCTGTTTTGTGCGTTATTTGTGTCGCTTTGTTTTTTGTCCCACTTGTTTTGTCTATTTTTTGTCGTTTTGTGTCTCATTTTTGTCCATTTTTTGTTGCTCTGTAGATTTTTTTGTCTCTTTTTTGTTTTGTTTGTCTCATTTTATGTCATTTTGTGTCTCGTTTGTGTCATTTGTGTAATCTTTGTATCATTTTTGACCATTTTTTGTCACTTTGTAACTTTTTTGGCTCTTTTTTTGTTTTGTTTTGTGTCATTTGTCTCGTTTTTTGTCATTTTCTTTCAAGCTTGTTGTTTGTCTCATTTTTGTAATATTCTGTCTTAAGTTGTTTTTTTATCTGACTTTTGTCTCTTTGATCTGAAAGGAAAATACTACATCATTCAGTTCCAGATGACTAAATTTTGTGTTTCTTTGTAAACACTCTGTGATCTGGAAGTTGTAACGTGGAAATGATAAACTGAGGCTGAATGTTGATGAAATTGAACTTAATTTTCTTCAGAAATTTTAGGATGTTCATGATGTAAGATAATTCCTTAAAGTTCTGGAAAATTTTCAAAATGTACTTTTTTGAACTAAAACAAGGGAACCATTAGGAGTTGTGGTTACTTCTAGGTTATTATGCTGTGATTTTACTGGTCAGTGGAGATCAGACTGGGCTGAACTAAGATGAGTTTGACACCCCTGATCTCGACGATAAAGCAGTCGGATGGAAGTAAAGAGGAACGACTGCTATCTGTTCCCCACAAAGGGTTGGGATTCTCTAACCTAAGTTAAATAAGCAGAAAACCATCCAGTCGATTCTTACAGTAGAGCCGTTAAACTACACTTTTATAGTTCCTGGATGCAAACAAGTTCTACTTCCTCTGTTACAGTATTTCTCCTTCAAAAAGCTACACATGAAGTAAACCTACAGGATAATTCAAGCAGATATACACAAGTCTACAGTCGGGATAAAGTTTTGCAACATTTCTGACCTTCCAGGGGTAAAAGTGTAAACGCAAGATGACTCCTTTGGTATTTAGGTAACCCACAGGGACAAGACGAGGAAACGGCAGCAGGAGTCTCCATTACACAACCGGTCCTGTTGTTATGTAATCAGACAAAGAAAATCCTGTCAGGATGGCGCATCTGGGCGTCCATTAGGGGGATTAGTAGTGCATGAAGATCTCTTGTCTCCGTCTGACCACAACTCCTCAAGAAAACGCCCCAAAGACGGACTGCAGACAGTTCCAAGTCGACTCCGATCCTTAGTGGAAAGTTCCAAACAGAAGCCTGGTTCAGGTCTTGAGGATCCCCTGGTCTCATTCAGGTCTTCAGGATCCCCTGGTATCGTTCAGGTCTTGAGGATCCCCTGGTCTCGTTCAGGTCTTGAGGATCCCCTGGTCGTCACTCTTCATCTCCTCGGATGGCGGCTGGCTGTTGACGGTGTCCTGGCCGGAGCTCAGCGGTCTGGAGTTGGCCTTGGTGGACCGCTGCCGCCGCGTGCCATTGCCGATGCAGCGCATGAGGTTCTTGAAGGTGGTCCACATCTCCTCATCCTTGTAGGAGTAGATGCAGGGGTTCATGACAGAGTTGAGCACGGCCAGCAGCAGCAGCCAGCGCTTCAGCTTCATTACGTTGCAGCTCTGACAGTTGAGGCCGTCCAGCAGCAGAACCACCAGGCCAGGAGTCCAGCAGAACACGAAGGCTCCTGCAGGAACATAAAACACAGTTATCTTCAGCTATCGGTGGACATGAAGCACGAAGACGGAAACCTGGAGATGTTTTCCATCAAAATCTCAATTTTAAACAACACATTATGGGTCGTTTCAGACATGGAGGACATTTTACGTCCAACCCATCAAATTTCAAACAAGAAAAGTCCTCAGAGAGTTCAGTCCTCCTCCAAGGCTGCTCAGTCGTATCCTTTCTGACAGATGAAATCTTTAATAAAAAATGACCTTGCATATGCACGTTATGTATGGATGACAAAAATGACAAAAAATGCCAAAAGCGAGAAACAGAACGACAAAAATAAGACAAAAAACACAAGCGAGACAAAAGGGAAACACAAAGCTGCAAAAATGAGAAAGAAAAGGGCAAAAACATGAGACAAACGACAAAAAAGTCAAAAAAACACAAAAAACTACAAAAACGAGAGAAAAACAACAAAAACAAGGCAAAATATTACAAAAATGAGACACAAAATGACAAAAATTGAGACAACATGCAACCAAAGAAAAAAGAGACAAAAAATTAGACAAAAAAGTTACAAAGTGACAAAAAAATGGACAAAAATGAGACAAAAAAATGACAACAGGGAGAAACAAAATGACAAAAAAGTAGACAACACAAGCAAGACAAAAAGGAAACAAAACGAGAAAAAAAACACAAAAACATGAGACAAATGACAAAAATCAGACAAAAAAACATATGAGACAAAAAGGAAACACAAAACGGCAAAAATGAAAGACAAAATGACAAAAATCAGACAAAAAAACAACAAAAACCAGACAAAATATTACAAAAACGAGACACAAAACGACAAAAGCGAGAAACAAAACAACAAAAAATGAGACAAATGATGATGTTGTTTTTTGTCTGACTTTTGTCGTTTTGATCATGAAGTAGACACTCTGTGATCTGGAAGTTGTAATGTGTAAATGATAAACTGAGTCATGTAAGAGCGACATGCAGCCACAGGTCAACACCACAGAGTGATTATTGTGTAAAACACTCGGCTGTGTGTTTGCTGAATAATACCGTCGATCCGCTTCCAACATGTTTAGGCACAAAACAGAATCACAAAGAGATTTGGGGAACTGAAAGGAAGCCACAAGCTGCGACTTGTCTGCAGCGCTGCGGCTTCCATTCGTCTGCAGAGCAACGACGCGACACAAACAAACAGCGTCTGGTGCATTTCCCTCAACAGTTTCCCTCATTTTCACAGTGAATTTCTGCTTCCACTCTTTCTCTGTGTTTGATGTTTAAAATAAGCGGCTGATCCAGAGCCAGTTTCTGATGCACTCCGTCGGTTTAAAAGTGGATTTCCGTCCTCTTTAATCTCTGATAAAAGAGGGGAAATAGAGAAAACCCATGTTTCAGACACGTTCCTCTCGGTGTTCGTATCAGAATGAAAACCAAATGTGAATCTTCAGGTTGTCAAACTACAACAGCAGTGGTTCGGTTATTAGAAAAAAAATGGCAAAACACAACAAAAGCGAGAAACAAAACGACAAGACAAACAACACAAGCGAGACAAAAGTCAGATAAAAAAGACAAAAAACAAAAACAAAACAATATTCCAAAAATGAGACACAAAATGACAAAAGCAAGAAACAAAATGGCAAAAAATGAAACAACACAAAACAAAACATGGGACAAAAAACTAGATAACACAAGCGACACAAAAAACATTTTGTCTTGTTTTTATTGTTTTTTGTATTTTTTGTTGTTTTGATCATGAAGTAAATTACTAGATTGTTCACTGTTCTTTTGTTGTTTTGTGTCTCATTTTTGTAACATTTTGCCTTGCTTTTGTTGTTTTTTTCTTTTTTTGTCTGACTTTTGTCATTTGTCTCATGTTTTTGTCGTTTTGTGTTTCCTTTATTTCTCGTTTGTGCCATTTGTGTAATTTTTTGTTTTGTGTTTGTCCATTTTTTGTCGCTTTCCAACTATTGTCAAATTTTTTGTCTTTTTTGTTCTGTTTTGTGTCGTTTGTCTCATATTTTATCGCTGTTTCTTTTTTCTTCCTTGTGTGTTTTTGTCTTTTTTGTTGTTTTGTTCCTTTTTTGTCATTTTTTTGTTTCGTTTTTGTCGTCTGTCCATTTTTCTGTTGCTTTCTAACTTTATTGTCTCATTTTTTGTCAGTTTTTTGGTCTCATTTTTGTAATATTTTGTCTTGTTTTTTGTCTGACTTTTGTCATTTGTCTCGTGTTTTTGTCATTTTGTGTTTCCTTTATGTCTTGTTTGTGCCATTTGTGTAATTTTTTGTCTTGTGTTTGTTGATTTTTTTTGTCGCTTTCCAACTATTGTCTTTTTTGTTCTGTTTCATGTCGTTTGTCTCATGTTTTTCCTGTTTTGTGTTTCCTTTTTTGTCATTTTGTGTTTCCTTTTTGTCTCGCTTCTATTTTTTGTCTGCTTTTTGTCTTTTTTTGCTTTATTCGTTGTTTTGTGTGTCGTTTTTGTCGTTTTGTGTTTCCTTCATGTCTCATTTGTGTCATTTTTTGTCTTGTTTTTGTCACTTTCTAACTTTGTTGTCTAATCTTTGTCTCTTTTTTTGTTTTGTATTTTTTGAAGACTCAGTTATTAGACATTTAAGACCAAACTTCTACACAAATCTGCCATTTCCAGGTCTCACGCTCCCATTTATTTCCCTGGAGTGTGAACAAAGCATGTGTAAACGCATGCATCTCTGAACTGGTTCATCCAGTTTCTGCTTCATGCCTCTCTGTTTTTTTTCTTGATCAATGCGTCCACTAGACTTTAACCTGCTGCATTCCTCCTGACATTTCCTTTTTCTCTCAGACAGTCACTTACATCACGTATGACACAAATGTTTCAGGCCCTTTTTTAACCACAAAGTCGCAGAAATCTTCACTTTTGTCGAGGCTTAAGGGTTTTCCATATCTTGGATCTGAGATGTAACAAAACTCTGTTGGCGTTAGCTCGACTTCAGCTGAGATTTCTACGATTCTACAATTTAATTTAGCTTTAATCCAAAACAACGTTACGACTGAGCAGCCTCGGTGGAGTACTGCGCTCTCTGAGTGCTTTTCTTGTTAAAAATACCAAATAAGTCTCGAGTTTCCCCTAAAATGCCATTTTTCTCTTGTCACACCCCCCAATGACCAAACTGAATCTCTAATAAAACAGTTTAAATGAAATTTAAATCTCCTTTTTTTGGTTTTATTTGTTCATTGATGTCTCTTGTAATTGTGGGAAAAAAGAATTTAATCAACATAATATTTTAAATATTATTATACATGGACGTTTCTGTCTTTTTGTTTCATTTTTGTAACATTTTGTCTTGGTTTTGTTGTTTTTTTGTCTTTTTTTGTCTGATTTTTGTCATTTGTCTCATGTTTTTGTGTTTCCTTTTTGCCTCGCTTGGGTTTTTTGTCGTTTTTTTGGTGTTTTGTTTCTCGCTCTTTTCATTTTTTGTGTCATTTGTGTAATTTTTTGTCTCGTTTTGTCCATTTTTTGTCACTTTGTAACTTTTTTGTCTGATTTTTTGTCTCCTGTTTGTTTTGTTTTGTGTCGTTTGTCTCATATTTAGTCATTTTGTCAATTTTGATCATAAAGTAAAATACTAGATTGTGCATTGTTCTTTTGTCGTTTTGTGTCTCATTTTTGTAAGATTTTGTCTTGTTTTTATTGTTTTAGTCTTTTTTGTCTGACTTGTCATTTGTCTCATGTTTTTGTCGTGTTGTTTCTCGTTTTTGTCGTTTTGTGTTTCCTTTTTGTCTGGCTTATGATTTTGTCTTATTTTTGTTTTGCTTCATTCGTTGTTTTGTGTATCGTTTTTGTCGTTATGTGTTTTTTTGTCTCGCATATGTTGTTTGTCCGTTTTTTGTCGTTTTGTAACTTTTTGTCTAATCTTTTGTCTCTTGTTTTGTTTTGAATCATTTGTCTCATTTTTTGTCATTTTGTTTCTCACTTTTGTCATTTTGTTTCTCGTTTTTCATCATTTTCTGTTTCCTTTGTGCCTCGTTTATGTCTTTTTTTGTCAAACCGTCGGAGCACAGAGGGGCTTTAGGGATGACACTTGTGTACTCCCAGAACTGCATCTGAAAGCAATCAGCAAAGTCCTCAAGTATAGGTTGTTCTTTTTTCTTTCCTGGGTGGGGAGGAGGGGAGGCTGGCTGAAGGCCGGTGTGGTGGACGGTTTGAGCTGCAGCGTCCTGGATAATTACACAGCAGCCTGGAATAAACAGCTCCTGCAGCACTGAGCGCCTTTATTCTGGATTGTAGGAGTGTTGGAGCTGCAGGAGAACATCCAGGATGTTCTCCTGCAGCTCCAACAGCAGCTTTAAACGCTCTATTGTGAGCTATCCGGTTGCAGCACCCAAACAAAAGGAACCTGGGAATCATATCTGGGATGAAGAAGAAAAGAAATTTTGGACGGTTTGTGGGAAACAGGAGCAGCTCTGAACTCAATAATTCGGCCGTTTGTTTGTCACTCAGGTCTCTATTATGTAGAAAGTACATTTAAAACAACACATTTACGTTACAAATGTACATGTAAAAATAAAATACAAGTATAAATATCCGACTGTGGGTATTTAGAGGTTAAGACCCGACTATAACACATAATAAGGCTGAGAACCCTGTTAGTCGCTCTGGACATGAACTAGTTTTTCAGTCACAGCTTCGTAAAAATTACGATTTTCTTTGGAGTTTTGACTGTTTTCAAGGCAAAATAAACAATTCAAAGAGTCACTTTGGGCTCTTGAAAGTTCTGATAGTTGTGATTTTTACTCTAATTTCACATTTTATACATCAAACGATTCAACTAATCCCTTCATTTACTAAACAACAGAATAAGTGATAAAATATTAGCTCTAACAATGACTGTTTAAGGAACTAACTCAGATTTTTCACTCTAATTTCATATTTTATGGGTCAAATTATTACAATTATTAAGCAAATTAATTAAACAGCAGTATAAATAATAGAGTATCACCCAAAATAGCGATGATTTAAGCCACTTGGCCGTACACTGACTCAATTTTTACTCTATTTTCACATTTTATAGGTCAAATGATTAAACTATTAAGCAAATAAATCAAACAACACAATAAGTGATACCGAATTTGCCCAATTCATGACTTTATAAGCTACAGGATACAGAGGAGAACAAAAGAGGAGAGACCTTTCAGTCATTTGACTCACTGAAGACTCCCTAAAATCAGTGACGCTCTGCTGACGCATTTACTGGAAGCGAGTTCGAATCAGGCGTGTTCAGCAGAAAATCCAACAGCTGCTCTGACTCACCGATGCTTTACCAGACAACAACGTTCCTGCATCACCAGACAACAATGTTCCTGCATCACCAGACAAAAACGCTCCTGCATCACCAGACAACAACGTTCCTGCATCACCAGACAACAACGTTGCTGCATCACCAGACAACAACGTTCCTGCACCTAGTGAACATCACCATCACCAGACAACAACGTTCCTGCACCTAGTGAGCATCACCATCACCAGACAACAACGTTCCTGCACCTAGTGAGCATCACCAGACAACAACGCTCCTGCACCTAGCGAACATCACCAGGCAACAACGTTCCTGCACCACCAGACAACACCGTTCCTACACCTACCGAGCACCACCATCACCGTCTTGATCAGCTTGATGGGCGTTCTCTTGCGGTTGATGGAGCCGCTGGTGTGCGGCATCAGCACCGACGTCTTCTTCTTGACGTAGATGTAGATGCGCATGTAGATGGCCACCATGACGAGGAACACCACCAGGTTGGAGACGGACCAGAAGATCAGGTAGCTCCGGCTGAAGATGGGCGCCAGCTGCGAGCACCTGTCCAGGTCACAGATGCAGTTCCAGCCCAGGCTGGGAACGGCGCCCATGAAGATGGAGATGGCCCACACCAGCACAATGAGCAGCGTCACCCGCCGCTTCGTCAGGTTGCTGTGGACCTTCCAGTTCATGACGGAGATGTAACGCTCCAGGGCGATGACCAGCAGGTTGGCCAGCGAGGCCGAGAGGCTGATGTCCAGGAGGCCCTGGCGGATGAAGTATCCTCGGACCGTGAGCTTCCTCGACACCGGGCCGGTGTTGAACATGAGGTACACGTAGGCGATGCCGGCCAGGAAGTCCGAGGCGGCCAGGTTGGCCAGCAGGTAGTAGAAGGGGTAGTGGAACCTCTTGTTGGTGACCACGGCGGCGATGACCATGGCATTGGAGACCAAGATGAAGCAGCAGAAGAGTGACCCAACCACCTGCACCAGGATGAGCTGAGCCGAGTCCCATTTGTCATCGCCGCCATTCTTGGTGTAGAAGAAGCTCATGGACTCGTTGTAGTGGCAGCTGGAGTTCTGCTGCGCCATTTTAGAGGCGAGTCTGAGGAAACACAGGAAGTGGAACCATTTATCACAACAGGCCATTTAACTCAAAAACTGCACAGACAGCAGTAACAGGCTTGTTTGGGTTTTACATTTTCTTTCAGTTGCCATGGCAGCAGCTCTTAAGTTAGCAAAACTCATGTATTTAAATTAAATAAACTAGAAAAGATGAGTTCTGATACTTTAAAGTCATGCATATATGGCACTAATGAACCCTGTTTTACTGGGAATTATCGCTCCACAATGGCTGTAATCTTTGTCTTCATGAACGACTAAAGGAAAGTCTTTCAAGGACTTTAAATTCACATCTGGGGAATTCAGCTGTTTAAATTTGAACAAATAGATGACAAAAGTGAAGAAAAGTCTCAACAGGAACCCATTTATTTGTTTTGAATGAAACTAAAATTACATTACTGAAGATATTTACCACTGTAGCTTTAAGATAAGAGTGAAAACAACAGACTCAGGAGTCAGGACTTTCTGAAACCTGAATTAACGAGAAATTAGCAAAACTCCTGAAGTAAAGTAGAAAAGACGAGTTTTTTTTAACCTTAACATCCATCATATATGTGCCTAATTAAGTCAATTTTAATGGGAATTATCACTCCACAATAGCTGTAATCTTTGTCTTCATTAATGACTAAAGGAATGTCTTTCAATCCACTTTTACTGAATCCAGCTCTTTAAATTTGAGCAAATAGATGAGTGAAGAAATGCCTCCATAATAAACCCATTTAGTTGATTTAAATGAAACATTATTAAAGATATTTAAGATTTTTACCATTATTAAACTTGAAGATATTAAAGATATTGACCACAGTAGCTTTCAGATACGAGTGAAACCTCCAGTCTCAGGAATTTGTGGATCTCCCACCTGAACAAACATCTGCAGGTAAACACAGCGTGGACTGAAACTCAAAGTTCAGTTCCTCCTTCTCTCTAAACTCTTCTTTATTATGCAACTTTCCAGCAGCCGGTAAGACTCGGTCCACCGGAGAGACGTTCCTGATCCACGGACAGATAAAAACCAGGACAGAAACCCAAATAAAAGCAGAAAATTAAACTCAGTCTGATAGAAAACCAGCAGCGGCTCCAGGTGAGTTTACCTGTGCGGAAGGAGCGTCAGTGGACCGGGAGGCTGCAGATCCAGTGGCCGGAGAGAAGCGACATGTTTCCCGCAGGACGGAGGGAAGCGACTGACGGGAGGCCGCCGGAGCTCCGAGTGGAGCCGCGGAGGGAGCGACTCCTCCAGGAGGCTGCGGCCGGTGACGCGCAGGGCGGAGGCGGCTCCGCCTCCAACCACGACCCGCCCTCCTCCGGAGCTCCGGATCAGAGACTTCATGATAGAAAATTAAAATATATTAAACAGTCTACGGTCCGGAGAGTGCAGGAAAACATCATTTATTTTTAGATATTAGAAAGTTTTTTATTTTATTTTTATGAAATCAATCTGAGAAAACTTTAAATCCAATCAATTAAATCACTGTTAGTAGAAAGTTTAAAGTTTAAAACATCAGCACTATAGTGTGTTTTAATTTTTAATGTCTGACACAAATGAAACTAAGTTTAAATATTGAAGTGTCTTCTGTGTCATCTTGTGTTATTTTGGCATCTTTTTATGTCTTTTTCTCATGTTTGTTATTTTATCAGCTTTTTTGTCATTTTGTGTCTTTATGTGTTATTTTTATGTTATTTTATCATCATTTTGTCATTTTGTGTCTTTTGTGTTATTTTTATGTTATTTTAGCATCCTTTTGTGTCATTGGTGTCTTTTTTGTTATTTTGACAGCTTTCTGCATCATTTTTGTGTTATTTAAGCATCAATTTGTGTCTTTATGTCTTATTTTAGCATCTCTGTATCATTTTATGTCTTTTTGTGTTATTTTGGCATCCTTCTGCATCACTTTTGTGTCATTTTGTGTTTGTTGTGTTATTTAAGCATGTTTTTGTGTCGTTTCTGTCTTTTTGTGTCGTTTTGTGTTATTTTGGCATCATTTTGTGTCTTTTTGTGTTATTTTGTTATTTTAACATCCTTTTGTGTCATTTTGTGTCTTTTGTGTCATTTCTATCTTATTTTGGCATCATTTTGTGTCTTTTATCTTATTTTAGCATCCTTTAGTGTCCTTTTGTGTTATTGACATTGTTTGTATCATTTTGTGCTTTTTTATGTTATTTTCTGTCACTTTTGTGTCATTTTGTGTCTTTTTGTGTTATTTAGGCATCATTTTGTGTCTTGTTGTGGTATTTTTGTGTTATTTTAGCATCTTTTTGTGTTTTTTAAGCATTGTTTTGTCTTTTTGTATCATTTTAAGTATTTTTGTGTTATTTTGGCATTCTTCTGTCTCACTTTTGTTTCATTTTATGTATTTGTGTTATTTAAGCATCATTTTGTGTCATTTCTGTCTTTTTGTGTCATTTTTGTTATTTTGGCATCTTTTTGTGTCATTTTTGTCTTATTTTAGCATCCTTTTGTGTCATTGGTGTCTTTTTGTGTTGTTTTGTGTTATTTAAGCATCGCTTTGTGTCATTTTTGTCTTATTTTGGCATCCTTTTGTGTCTTTTTGTGTCGTTTTTATGTCATTTTAGCATCGTTTTGTGTTATTTTGTGTTATTTTGGCATCCTTCTGCATCACTTTCATTCATCATTTTCTCTTTAAAGTGTTTGGAGCTGCATGTTTGTTCAGAATGGGACTTTAATGCAACTTTAACTCCTATTTTCCTAAACTCTGCACAGCAGCATCTGTTTTTAGCATCTGTTATTAGCATCTGTTGTTAGCATCTGTTATTAGCATCTGCTATTAGCATCTGTTGTTAGCATCTGTTATTAGCATCTTGTTGTGTTGAAAAGTGACGGCATTGTTTGAAATCCTCGGAGGGAGTCATTTTACAGTTTCTATTTAAAATCTAACTAATCTAACAGCAGCTTCATTAACAGGAGTCTCCTTCACCTCATTCACTGTCAGGAGATGTTTTCATTGAAGTGGCTGAGCAGAGATGAAACCCAACAACGCTCTGATTTTATCACCTGTGCAGGTAAAACCTCCTGCTCAGGCTTGTCTGAACTCTAGAACCTGCTGCACATTTAATGATGAGTTCTGGCGTCATCGTGGAAAACTCTGCTTTTACTCAACCTCCATCCAGCTGTGGAGATGTTTACGCAATAAGACAGATCTTTGGACTCACTCATTTATTTATCCGTTGCTGATCATCATGAGAAATAATCTCATCAGGATTCAGCTGCTCACATGATGCTGCTGTGGGAGTCAGAGTCAACAAAGCGAAACTGAAAACAATTAAATAAATTAAAATTTAAAACATTCTAACAAGTTAAAACAACTAAATTACATTAAATGAAAATAATAATAAAATTACATTAAATGAGCCAAAAATTTGAAGTAGTAATTATTTAGAAATATTAAAAAAAATCATGATGTTGCCGTGGGAATCAAAGTAAACTAAATGAAATTTTAAAAAATCTAGAAAGCTTAATTAACGAAATTACATAAAAAAAATAACACAGTTACATTAAATTAGTACATTAAAATGAATTCATAACTAACTAAAAATGTATCAAATTAAATAATGATGTTACTGTGGGAGTCAAAGGAAATTAAATGAAATTTAAAAATCGAAAAAAAAATTAAGAAAATTTGAAAAATCACAAAAGTTAAATTAACTAAATTATATTAAATTAAAAATAATAATAAGTAGTCGTTAATATTTTTTACAAATAAAAAATCATGACATCACTGAGTGAGTCAAAGTAAACTAAATGAAACCGAAACAAGCTAATAAAATCAAATTCAATAAAAAAATCTACAAAGTTTAATTAATTAAATTACATAAAATAAAAATAATTATAAAATTAACAATTAATTCTTAGCTAAAAATAATAAAATTAATTAATGATGTGCTGTGTGAGTAAAAATGAGGTAAAGTAAAATAATTAATTAATTAAAGCAAATTGTTTTAAAAAATCTAATAAAATAAAGTTCAAAAAATGTAAAAGTTCTATTAAATTGCATTTTGTAACTAAATTCTATCAACTTAGTAATTATTATTATTAAAATTATTTCATTATTTAAGAATAAAAAAGTCGTGATGTTGCTAACCTGAAGGCAAAGTAAAATAAAGCAAAAGTTAAATTTTTAAAAAGTTAAGGTAAATTACATTTTTAAAAATGTAACTGAATTACATTAAATCAAAAACTAAATTTAATTACATAAAATTTGAGAAATTAAGCAAAATAAAAATGAAATATATTAAAAGAATAAAAACATTAAGTAATCTTTTTAAAAAAAATACAATCAAGTAAAATTAAATTTAAAAACAAAGTAAAATTAAATAAAACAATCTTGCTGAATCATAAATAAAATAAAATAAGCTCGTAAAATTATTAAAAATGAAATAAAAATATAGAAGTTAATGTTTTAAAAGTGAAATTAAATTACATTTAATTTAAAAATATGTTATTTAAAAAATCACATTAGCAAAGTAATGCATTTTAAAAATCTGATGAAGTAAAATAGAACTTTAAAAACTGAATGAAATCATAATTAAATAAAAAATAAAGTAAAAATAAATGAATCCTTTGAATATTAAAACATGAATTTATGTTTAAAAATATTAAATTAAATTAAATGTGGAGTCATTATGATTTTAACTGAAAATGAGACTGAATAATAAACTATAAATTAACCAGGTGACTCTTTCTAACTGTCTACAGATTCATTTCTTTAAAACTTCATGTGTGCAAAGAAAAGAGACAAAGAATAATTGAAAAGATTATTTTTACTACAACAAATAAATTACAAGTCGAGGGTTCAGAAAACACTGAATCCAGTTCTTTGGTTTGTGCAAATCTTAAAATCCTCCAGAGTTCCAGCAGATGAAGATGAACACCAGAAACCTTCTGGTTTTAGTTCCAGCTTCAGTCTCAGTTCCACGTCCAGAGAAAGGAACTGATTCTTAGTCAATAAACTTTCCAGGATTTTGCAGCTGAATCTTCTTCTGGTTTCCATCCTCTCCTCCTTAAACCGTCTCATCTGGACACTGTCAGCTGATCAGGATCGCCTCGTCGTTTACTGGAACTCTGAAAAGAAGCAGAAACACCAGAAGTCTCATCACCATGGAAGCAGAAACTTTCAGTCATTAGTAGAAAATGTTCATTCACAGATCTCTGATAAATCCAGTTATTTTATGAATGAATAAACTCTAAACCAGGAAAATTCACACATTACAGCAGCTGGATAGAAATAAAGCATGATAAAAACCAGGAAAAGAATATATAAAAATAGACACATTCGTAGAAATGTTGGTTGTTGTTCATTGTTCCTGTAATCTTTAACAGGTGAAAAATAAAATAAAATGAAGAATGAAAGAAAGAAATTTAATGAAAACTAAAAAAATAAATAAATTGAATTTAAAAAATAAAGTAAAATTAAATTCAAGTCAAATTAAATTAAACTAAAGCAATAAAACTAAATTAAACCAGGAAAATTCGCACATTACAGCAGCTAGATAGAAATAAAGCAGGATAAAAAAATCAGGACAAAAGATACAAAAACTGATAAATTTGTAAAAATTTTGGTTAAAGTGTATTGTTCCTGTAATCTTAAACAGTTAAAAAATAAAATAAAATGAAAATAATTAATTAAACTACCACAAATAAAAACTATATCAAATCTAAAAAATAAAATAAAATGAAGAAAAAAGGCAATTACAACAAATTAAAATAAAATAAAATTTTGTTTTATTTAAAAACAATGTAAAATTTAATTAAACTAAAGTAAATTTAAATTAAATTATATTAACTCAAATTAAATTATATTTAAAAATTAAAATAAAATCCTGAGCACAGAGAGCAGGAGAGAAACTAACATATGTAAAGTTCCTCCTGTGTTTTTTCTTCAGATGCTGTTATTTTATATCTAAACTCTGCAGTTTCTTCAAACCACCTCTTTCTTCTGTGATAATTTGAAGTTCTGACAGACTTTCAAAGTCTTTGGAAACTTTTACTTTCAACTGAGTCAGACTCTCATTAAATTTGTAGCTCTGATAAATGACTGGAGCCAAAAACAAGAAGTCAGGATGCTTCATACAAAAGAAAAAAAGTTCTTTTTAAATAACAATAAACTTTTAAACCTTTTAAAGTTTTTTTTAAAAAATACATCGTCTCAAAACGTTGCGTCATTGTCACACTCTATACGCCGACAACAGTCAAGTATTTCTCTGTAACGTTAGACATCCGTGACTCAACAAAGATGAAATAAAGTACAAATCCTTTATGTTTAAAATCACTGATCCGCCTCATCTGGGTTCACTAAAAGCAGCTGTCAGATCCTGGATAGCAGCAACCGTCACATTTCATCAGATAATCCAGTGAATCACACACTGATCCTTTGTGTTGTTATTACTTGACTCTTCATGCAGGAATTTACACCTGAAGCTGCTTGTTCCAACTGGTGGGTTTCCTCCATAAACTGTTACATCATAAACACTGACAGACGACTGAAGTTGTATCAGGACACATCTTCATTCTCTGGGATTCAGGTTTAACTTTGAGGACGACCTGTTTTCTGAACAAACCCACAAAACAATGAATAAAGCGAAACACAAAATGACAAAAATGAGACAAACGACAAAACAAAACAAATAAGAGACCAAAAATTAGGCAAAGAAGTTACAAAGCGCAAAAAAATGGACAAAAATAAGCCAAAAAACACAAGCGAGACAAAAACTAAACTCAAAACGCCAAAAATATGAGACAAGCGACACAGAACAAAACAAAAAAAGACAAAAGTCAGACAAAAAAGACAAAAAAGACAAAAAACAAGACAAAATATTACAAAAATGAGACACAAAATGATAAAAACAAGAAAGAAAAACAAAAAAGAGACAAAAAAACTATAAAAATGCTCCAAAGCGACAAAAAATTGACAAAAAAGAAACAAAACAACAAAAAGGAAACATGAAAAAAACGACACAAAAAACAATAAATAAAGCAAAACACAAAATGACAAAAATAAGAAAAAAACACAAGCGAGACAAAAAGGAAACACAAAACAACAAAAACAAGAGACAAACGAAAAAAGTCAGACAAAAAAGACAAAAAACACCAAAAAAGACAAAAATGAGATACAAAATGACAACAGAACAAAGAACAATCTAGTATTTTACTTTATGATCAAAACAACCTGTTGAGGTCTAGAAATGATTTTAAATTGATAGTATTACTAATTTACAATCTGCAGCTAGTGTCTTCTCTGGAATTTTTAATATAAGGAAACATTAAATTACTTTACATTACATTACTGTACTCTGACTGACAATGAGACATTCTGGCTCCAGGTTTTAAGTTTAAATCTGACCAGAGGACGACTTTTCCTTCTCATCCTGCTTTCTAAACACGATAACTCGCTGCAGCAGAAGGAGGCTGATCGTATGCAGATGAAATTTCATCCAGTAAGACATTAAACATGTTTACTGAGGATATGATCTAATTTTTACGAGCACAACGAGACAAAGAAAGTCATAAAAATTACATTTCCTCAGGTCAGAGGCTGCAAATGACGCCCATTACAGAGTCTGGGCGACTCGGAACGATTACTAATGACGAAGTTTAGAGAATCCTTAAAGGCCGCTGGTGGTTTTCTGTCGGTGTTCACGGACGAGATGCAGATTCAGTTTCATTACACATTTCTACATAATGGCTCTGTAAGTGACACTAGACTTCCTTAAACGCTCAGAGCAGGAAAACCCGGATAGAAAACGGATGTCAAACATACAGGGAGCGATCCAGAGTGTTAATATTTACTGAAGCAGAAATGATGGCAGAGAAGCACTCTCCCACTGGCAATAAATTCAGCTGTTTTCCAATTAAAAGTATTCTTAAAGTACGTACAAACATCTGAAGATGCACAAAAAGAGATTGCAATTTTAAAAAAACAACAAAAAGAGATTGAAAATGACAAAAATAGACAAAAAATCAGAAAAACTGATTGAAAATGACAAAAAGATGGACAAAAACAACAAAAAGAGATTGGAAATTTTAAAAAAATGAGACAACGAAATGACAGAGATTGAAAATGACAAAAAAAACAACAACAAAAAGAGACTGAAAATGACAAAAAACAAAAAAATAGATTGAAAATGACCCAAATTAGATGAAAACTATTTTTAAAAAAATGAAAATGACAAAAATTGAGACAAAAAACAACAAAAATGTTGAAAAATGACAAAAAATGAGACCAAAAAATACAAAAAGAGATTGAAAATGGCAAAAAAAATGAGACAAAAACAAGTAAAACAGATTGAAAATGACAAAAATATTGACCAAAACACAACAAAAAGAGACAAAAAATGACAAAGTATGAGACAAAAAACAACAAAAAGAGATTGAAAATAACAAAAAATGAGATAAAAACTACAAAAAGACATTGAAATAACAAAAAATGGACAACAAAATGATTCCTAAAGTGTGTACAAACATCTGAAGCTAAACTCAATCTGTATAAATACCTACGGGAGCTGCTTTTTCTGGCAAAAACAACATATTTTTACTCTCATTCACTCACAAAATAAAGCCTCGTGGCTTCCTGAACAGTAACAGCGCAGTTGTTAAACAGAATAAAACATCTGAACTCAGAAACCTCTCAGAAAGCAGAACCAAAACCCACAACAAAAGTTGTTGTTGAAGCTAAAGAGGAATCGACTCCAAGTGGTGCTAAATGGGATGTGGTGAGCAGAAACGTAATAAAATGCGACTCATTACGGCTTATTAGGAAATAATTACCATGTGATTGAATAAAGAGGGATGGAGGTGGTGTCAGACCATTCTACTGAACTCAACTCAACTCTGCTCTTTACCTCCTCACTTTTACTATTTTGCATTATTTGCACCTTACTCCATTTTTTGTGTATTTTAACATACTTCAATATACTCACTGGCCACTTTATTAGTTACACCTGTCCAACTGCTCATTAACACAAAGAGCTAATCGACCAATCACACAGCAGCAACTACATTTATTCATGTAGACGTGTTCAGGACGACCTGCTGAAGTTGAAGAAAGCTTCAAGAGATTGAAAATGACAAAAAATGAGACAAAAAACAACAAAAAGAGATTGAAAATGAAAAGAATGAGACAAAAAGATTGAAAATTACAAAAAAGAGACAAAAAGATTGAAAATGACCAAAAAAATGAGAATAAAACGACACAAAGGGAATGGCGGCCCAACCGTTTACCACCAAGGCGTCCCTAATAAAGTGACCACTGAGTGTATTTTTAATATAGACTTTTATACTCAACACTTTTTTTTTCTATCCTAAATTTGTGCTGAGTGAAGTTTAGTCCTGTGTTCACTTGTTAAACTGAATCTCTGCAGCTCCACTTCCTGCTCCTGAACGCTGCTTTTGAGCCGCTTACTGCTGATCTGCAGCAGAAGGATCCTCGGTGGGCTGGGGAGGAGGTTCTTCCCCGTTTCTCTGTAATCAGTCCATCTCTGGGTGTGTCTGCTGAGCTGCCACCGCTAATTTCATCGCTCCACGACCGCCAGAGATGGAGCCAAACCACAGCGTGGAGGAACTCCTCTCCAGTGAGAAAACACTGCTGTAGCAACGAGGAGGAAGCAGCACAAACGGAGCTGCAGCGACGCTACACCTGATTACTGATGTAAACAGATAAACTGAAGGAAACCCTGAACACCAGCAAGCTTCAGAACGACCCGATTCTACCACTTATTTATGGAAATTCAAGTAGTTCAAGTCCAATGAATAGCTTGAAATACAAATCAGGAAACAAGAAATGAACTTAAAGCTGTTCTGCAGCAATGGAGGCTGATCAGGCTTTGAAATCCTACAGGTGTCCCAACTTTTCTAGATTCCTTCCAACCCCTTCAGTCTGCATTAAAGTAGTGTTGGAACACACTGTGGAAGCAAACCCTCCAGAGGTACCTTTAAAAACCTGACTCTGTGGGGGTTTATCAGCATTTTTGTGGTGAGGTTTTGTCTTTTTGCAGCAATTTTGCAGCTGTTTGTGGTGACTTTTGCATGTTTTTGTCATGATTTTGCAGCTTTTCTGGTAATTTTGCTTGTTTTTGTGGAAAATATTCATAGTATGAATGTAGAACTTTGAGTTAAGTTACTGTAGATAAAGAACCAGATGGTTCTGAGGAGGTTTACGAGGAACTTTGGTCAGATTTGACAGATATTTTGTGGTGTGTTGCCCTAAAAATGGAGAAGAAAAGGCAATCTGTAACAACCTCCAGCATGTCTAAAAGGCACATTTTCCTTTAAAATCACCAAAATTACAACATTTTTAGAGCCACAAACTGTAAAAACAGAAAAACTCTGCAGATTTTTAACTCTGACAGGAGTTCTGGAAGACCCAAAGCCACAACAGAACCTGAAGACAAGACACAACAAAACCAGGATGATACGACTACATTCTCTGCTGAAGTTAGGAAACTAAAAAGTCGACAAACAAACCATCAAATAATGTGAGAAAACAAATCTAGAGGAAAGAAACCTTTCTTTGTCTGGCCTGGAATTATTAAAGAATATCATTTCTCTGACAGCAGCTCCCAGGTGTGAATGTTTTAATAATTATACTAAATATTGCAGCTCTTCAGGTGTGAACATTTTAATAATTATGTTAAATATGGTGTTCATACCGCCGGCAGCAGCAGAGAACCGACTGTCCAGGGTCTGTCCGGCTGTCCTCCTCCACCACCGGGAAATCTCCCTGTTCTCTGAGGAACTTCTGCAGGTCCGTCAGCGGGAAGCCGTCCTTCTGGTAGTTCTGGTGGAGGAAACACAGAAAACAGATCCTCAGTTAGAAACAGCTCCTTTATTCACATCAGACCTGAGAGATGATTCCACACCGGATCATAAATCTAGAATAAATAAACCTAGACTTATTCTACAAGAAGAACCACTGGAAAGGTCCCAGATTTAAAACAGTTGTTGTCCGACTCCTATAGTTTCTCAGAATTTGTAAAAAACAAACGTTTACCTTCGTTAGCAATGAATTAATTCTGTCTCTAAAAGAAAAATAATTTCAAAAAGTCCATTAAAGCTTCACAGACCCCAACATGGCATCTTTAATTTCTATGTTTAACCCAGAGAACAAATAAAGTCTTTTGACTTGAATTGAATTGAATGCAATAGAACTCCAATCAGTTTCAGTGTGTCTAAAATACATAATATATACATATATATATATACACATACAACAGGTCCTCAGCTTACGGCATCCTCAAGTTACAGCGTTTTGTCATTACGTCAGAACTGGTTTCTGGGTACCTTGATGGTCTCGTAGGCGTCGGTGATGAGGGCGATGAAGAGCGACAGCACCATGTAGATGAAGAGGGAGATGAAGGAGTAGAGATAAGCTCTGCTGAAGAGCCACACCAGAGTGTTGGTGTCCTTCAGCTGGGCGAAGGTGGTGAACATGTCGTCTCCATTCAGCAGGGAGAAGAGACACTCGGCCACACGACTCAGACCTTCAAACTGCAGACAAACCAAGATAAACTGAAGAAAATCCACAAGAATAAACACAATAAAACAATAAACTGCTGCAGCGACTCATGTTTGGTTCAGGGAATCTATTATTTAGGATCCAAAACTAAACTCTGTGAAACATTTTGTCAGAATTTTGAGAATTTTATATGTTTTCAGAGTTCAGTATCTCCAGAAATGAATCTGACAAGGACTCATATTGAACTGTTTCCAGCCGATTTAAATGATCCAACAGCTCCAGAAGAAAATCACTTGATCAATGCAACGAGGAAGGTAATTTGTTATTTGGTGGCCGTCAAATAACAAATAAATAAACTCTGAACAAATCTGAGACCATTTCAAATAGTTTTATTTTTTTTGTTATTTTTTATTTTTATTGTCTAATTGTTTTTTTACTTTATTTATTTCATTTTTAATTTTGTTCTCTTTTAACCTTTATTCATTTACTTATTTATTTTACTTATTTACTATTACTATAATTTTTTTATTATTTTATTTTTTTTCTTTCTTTTTCTTGCACTTTTGTGTTTTAAAATAATCATAGCAATTACTATTATCATCATCATCATCATTATATTATTATTATTATTATTATTATTATTATTATTATTATTATTATTATTATTATTATTATTATTTGTGCTACACGAAATCTGAGATTTATATCATTTGTTGCTTGTTAAACGGTAGTAACTTTTTAAAAAATTATAATTAATCTTTCTATCCTGAGGTGATGTTATCAAATGGGTTAGTCACAAAATCTTGTTATTGCTCAGATCAAACTTTTTTTTGCTTGTTAAAAATAATCTTTTGCTTTTTGTAATAATAATAATAATAATAATAATAATAATAATTTATTGATCAGAAAAATGAAAAATAATATATAAGAATATGAATATTGTACAATAACATACTTATAATGTACAATAATAATAATAATATAGTTAAAAAGACAGACTTGTTTCTGATACCATGTGGAGCTGAAAAGTCTCTGAAGTGAATCTGCAATTAAACAGGAAAATGGGTCACTTTAGATGAATTTCATGAGTGTGAGCCGTGAACAGGTGCTGTTTAGAACAACAGAGCGTGTAAACCGCTGTAGAGGACGATTAAACAACTTTTAAAAGTCTCTGTGTGAACTCTGATGCTGCTTCTTAAAGGTGGACAGAAAGACAAACAGAGGGACAGATGGCTGAAAGGGAGAGAGCAGTTAAATCCCTGGAGAGAGATAGGATCAGGATCCAGGCCTGGAGAGGACATCCTCTGTTTATTCCTTCAGTAAATACAGCCGGGATCCCGACAGTCCTGCAGCCTTTAACCCTCTACCTATCCCTGCAGCCGCAGAGGAAAAACCAGCCAGGAGGAACCGAAAGTGATTCAGCTTCCAGAGAAATCTCACTTCCACTGATTTCAAATGAAAACGAAACATAAAAATATAATTTTCACCAAATGATGATGTCCAACATGTGGCCCACGGGCCAGAAGCGGTCCTCCAGAGGGTCCAATCCGGCCCTCACAGTGCAAAAATGCCAGAGAAGACATTAACTGCAGATTGTAAATTAGTAAAACTATAAAATTTAAAGTAATTTCTAGACCATGACAAGTTGTTTGGATCAGAAAGTAAAATACTAAATTGTTCATTGTTTTTTGTCGTTTTGTGTTTCATTTTTGGAATATTTTGTCTTGTTTTTGTTGTTTTTTGTTGTTTTGTCTCATGTTTCGGTCATTATATTTCTGTTTTTTGTTTTGTTTATGTCATTTATGTAATTTTTTGTCTCGTTTTGTCCATTTTTTGTCGCTTTGTAACTTTTTTGGCCAATTTTTCTTTTGTTTTGTGTCATTTGTCTCATTTTTGTCATTTTATCTCATTTTTGTTGTTTTGTGTTTCCTTTTTGTGTTGCTTGTGTTGTTTGTCTATTTTGTTGTCATTTTGTTTCTCACTTTTTGTCATTTTTTGTTTCATTTTTGTTGTTCTTTTGTTTGATCTCATTTTTGTCGTTCATTTCTTTTTGTAACTTGTTTGTCTAATTTTTTGTCTTGTTTTTGTTTTGTTTTGTGTCATTTATCTCATTTTTTGTCATTTTGTTTGTCGCTTTTGTCATTTTGTGTCTTGTTTTGTAATAATTTTTCCCATTTTTGTTGTTTTTTTGTCTTTTTTTTTGTCTGACTTTTGTAATTTTGATCAGAAAGTAAAATCCTCTATGATTGAGTTCCAGATGACTAAATGTTGTGTTCCTTTGTAGACACTGTGATGTGGAAGTTGTAATGTGGAAATGATAAACTGAGGCTGAATGTTGTTGAAATTGAAATTATTTTTCTTCAGAAATTTCAGGTTATTCATGATGTTTTATAAAAAGATAATTCCTTAAATGTGAACATTTTCAGAATGTACTTTTTTGCACTAAAACAAAGGAACCATTAGAAGTTGTGGTTTATAGGTTATTATGCTGTGATTTTACTGGTCACTGGAGATCAGAAGGCTGAATGTGGAACCTGAACTAAGATGAGTTTACAGCAGTTTCTCCTTCTTACTTAACTTTCTGTTTAGTCAGTGAACTATTTTAACCAGAACCAACACTTTCAAGCACAACAGCCTCTTTGAAAACATTCACAGCATGTTGTTTTTTTAATGTTTCACTGATTATTTCTCCTTTTAGCATCATATTCACCACTTCCTGATTGAATTTGTATCTTAATTTCCTTTAAACTTTCCTCTTCTAATGCAGCGTTGGTTTTAATTTGCTTAATAAAGATTCTCCTGATTTTTCTGTGGGTAGCTAGGCGGCTGTCCTCAGTCTATCTCACATCTGTCTCTGGTTGTTTAAACGCCTACTTCTGCTCCGACTTCCGTAAATAATTTATCTTAACAGCAGCTAAACACACTCATGTTCTCCCTGAAGGCACCTGCAGTCCGGAGATCCTCCAGTTAAGGTGAAAACATCGAAGGGATGCAGCTAAAACTTCTGTTTTTTTCAGGGTGCATGGAAACATTCAGCATCCCGCTTTGTTTCTGACTTTCTTACTGCTTGATTTCGCTGGTCAGAAGGTTTACAGTTTGCTTGGTTGCAAAAATCGAATGTGTTTTGGTTGTCGAAGACGCTGAACCATTCTTTTCTCCTCTCCACTGTCAGATAAACTAAAATCTGATTGCTTCATAGAGAGACGGAGCTATGAGTCCAGATATACGAAGCAACTTACATAGATTCTGGTCACAGGAACCAGAGGATTCACTGTTAAATAAACACTGACACCTGGTGGCCACACGCTTCATCTACAAGTGTCAAAAAAACACTGAAAACCCAAAGTCAGACTTGTTGCTGCAAATATAATAAATGAATCAGAGTTACTTAACTACTTTTGTCACGTTTCACTGCAGAAAACTGCAAGTTGTCAGATTTTTTTGCTAATGCTGATGCTGTTTCAGCATTATAGGCTTCAAATTGAGGAAACAAAAGAAAAAGATGGAGAAAGTTTCTTTGAAGAACAGTTTTGGAAGAAGAACAAGACAAAGAAGACAAAGAAAAAATGAAGGTGACACATAAGATGAAGAAAATAAAGAAAGTGAAGAAGATGAAGAAGAAGAGGAAGAAAGTGAAGAAGACAAAGACAACAAAAAGAAGACGAATATGACAAGGAAGACGAAGAGGAAGGTAAAGTAAAACGTGACTGAACCAGTTCAGAAACTCTGATTCATTGATCACATTTAAAGTAACACAAGTTCACCCAACATGCTTCCAATCTGAGACACAAGATCAAAAGTATGAATAGTTCTTACTGGGTCTTAAATGACCATATTTAATCCCCTGGAAATAATCAAATATTGTACAGAAGATCTGTTTGATGAGCATTAACTTAGACAGCTGTCATTCAGAGCACTTTCTAGACAAGAATCCCACATTATCCAGAGTTAATATTTATAATCTGTTCTCTTTAAAGTAGGAGACCCTGAAGGAGCCCTGTGGATGTTCTTGGAGAGTTCCTGGAGGAACCTCTAACAACTTAAATGGGTTTCTGGAAGATTTATTTTTGTTTTTGTGAGATGAAATGTGTATTTACACTTTGTTTTATTAATTTTGTCTTTAAAACTTATTTTTGGCATCAATATCATTCAGATATCAATTCAAGTTTCAATGACTTTTTTTTTCTTTTTTCCATATTTGGACAAATTGGGATCTTGTCCGACCTGGAAATGACTTTAGACACTAATTAGAAGCTCCCTATTGGCTTAAACATAAAAATAAAAGTCTATTTTATCTAGAAACTTCTAAATCAAGAAGCTTCTTTGGAATTAATAAAATTTTATCTTGTCTTATTTTAAATATCGTTCCTATGTTTGGAATTTAAAAAAAAAAACATACTGCAATAATAATAACAAAAAGATTAAGAAGAGGAAGAATAGGAAGAGGAAGAAAAAGATGAAGACGAAGAAGAGGAGGAAGAAGACAAGAAGAGGAAGTAGACAACAATACAGAATGACACACAAAGAAAAAGAAGACGAAGAAAAAGATGGCGAAGAAGATGCAAAGAAGAAGATGTAGAAGAAGAAGAATAGGAAGAAGTAGAAGACAAAGACGAAGAAGAGGAGGAAGAAGACAACAAAGATTGAAAAAGACGAAGACAAGAAGAAGACAAGATGAAGAGGAAGAAGAAAGAAAAAATGAAGAGGACGAAGAAGACAAAGATGAAGAAGGCACAAAGAAGAAGAAGACAATGAAGAAGACAAAGAAGAAGAGGAAAAATACAAAGAAGACAAAGAACAAGATGAAGAAGAAGATGAAGAAGACAAAGAAAACAGAAAAAATTAAGAAGAAGGCGACAAAGAAGGGCGAAGAAGAAGACGACGAGGAAGGAAAAAGAAGAAGAAGAACAACAACAACCAGATCCAACAAGAACAAGAACAAAACTAGATAAGCCTACCTCTATCCCTCTACCTCCACCTGTAACCCTCTACCTGTAACCCTCTACCTCTATCCCTCTATCTCTACCTCTCTACCTCTTCTGTCCCTCTCAACCTGCCCGGCCAGCAGGCAGATGGGTCCCCCCACATAAGAGCCGGGTTCTGCTCGAGGATTTTTTCCCTGTTAAAAGGGTGTTTTCCTTGCCACTGTCGCCTTTTGGCTTGCTCTGGGGGTCAGGCATATGGGTTCTGTAAAGCGTCTCGAGACAATTTGACTGTAATTGGCGCTATATAAATAAAATTGAATTGAAAATTGAATTGAATTGAGAGTGTCTACCAGCTGCCTCTGAGTTTTTATGGGAATTTAACTTGAGTTCATGAACAAAACACTGTTTCTGTCGATTTAAACACGTGCAGATTTGGGAGTTCCCTTATTCGTTGTGATATCTGCAGCCTCAGCAGCAGTTCTGCATGAATAAGCAGATGAGTCACTGAACTGAGTTCCCTAAATGTCATCGCAGCCGTTACAGGAAAAGTCGGTCCAGAGATTCAGATGAAACCAGTCAGAGTTACCTTCTCATGGTATGGTCCGAGGACGATCCATCCACAGAAGGTGTATCCCAGGTAGATCATACCGGCACAGCAGCAGAACCGCAGGACTTTGGGGAACGCTGCCTTCATGGTCAAAATCAGGACCTGAACATGTAGAAACATGCAGGTCTTAGTCATTTTTTAAACAGGAGGGAATCAGGAAAGAATAAAAGGTGATATTTGAAGGTGGAGAGGAAGTTCTTGGATAAAGAAGACTTTTTCCAGCACTGTGGTATTAGTATTTAAAATGCCACTTCCTGCACTTCGTTAAAAGTTCTTGCTATACATGGTGTCCCAAAAGTCTGGACACCGGAAATCTGATTAACTGTAATGTTTTTGCCTTCACAGATTAAATCTGGCTTTATCAAAAGAAGAAAGAGTTGAACTGGTACTTCTCAGTGGACGTAAAGGATGGACAAAGACAGCAGATGGGTTTATTAGACATCATCTAAGGAGGATTCTACTTGGCTTTTCCACGGTGGTGAAGGTGGTTAAAAAGTTTAAAGAAATGGGCAGTGTCATGGACAAACCCTGTTCTGGATGACCAAACATGTCAGCCAAAACCAAAGGATTGGTCATGGCTAAAATTCATGCTAGCCCCAAAATACCCTAACGCCGTAACCCTATGTCACGGTAAATTGATCCATACTTATTTGGTCTTCCCAATGGGTATTCTTCCTTTGAAGGGGTTGATTTTGGATAACTTTTCATTTTTTAAAAACGGTTATCTGCTCTAGGTACTTCTTTTGATCACTTCTTGAGAAATAGGCTATTGTTAAGCTGATGTAGCTTACTGGGTTCAACACATGACTTCAAATTGAAAGTTCCCTGGTTTGATCCCAGATCAACCACCCTCTCTTTTAAAAAAGGATGACTTAGACCAGTTACCTTTTAAAGGTTCCTTCCTTTGAAGAGATAGATTTTTGATAACTTCGAATGCAAAAAATGTTTGTTTGCTCTCGGGAAAAAATGGTTGCTTCAAAGAGGCATGATACTTTTCCCTCACCTAACCCCCAAACCCTACAAACTCTAAACACAACCCTACTAACCCTAACCCTACTAACCCTACTAACCCCAAACTAAGCCCCAAACACCTTAACTAACCTTAACCTCCTAACACTAAACCTATCTTTTAAGAGGTCCATCCTTCACATCCACTGAGAAGTACCAGTTCAACTCTTTCTTCTTATTTAATCTGTAGAGTCAAAAACATTATAGTTAATGGGATTTTCTAACAGGATCCCAACTGTAGAATATTGTTAACTTCAGTTCATCAATACTTCTGAGATTCTCTGAGAAGTCTGCAGCTGCAACTCTCAAAAAAACATCTTTCATAATAGTCTAATAATCAGAGTTTAACCATCTGAACATTAAAAGACATGCTATGAGAAACTGTAGAAACAGTGAGAATTTCTGATACTCTGTAAACTAAAAATGTCAACCTGTAGTTGTGTCTTAAAAATTAACCAAATCTGAGTTTAAAATTTAGATATTTCATCCAGATCTCTTTATTCTATTCTACTATGAAGATAATAATGACTCAGCTGCGACCAACAGTCACAGGAGAAAAATGTAGAGACTTTTCAGATGAACTGCAGGCAGTGTTTACAGAGAACAGAGAGGAGATAAGTGTGGAAACGAATTAAAAATCTAACCTAGTTTCAGATACAGAGAAGTGAAAAATACTCAGACTTACGTTATATTTCTGGAAGTATCCCAGATATCTGATGACTCCGACCCAAACCAGTAAAGTCGACGTTCCCAGGAAGATGCTGCACACGTCATAACTGGTTAAACTCTACAGGAAACAGAAAAATAACAAATCAGCATCCACTGAACTCCTTTTTATATTTGGAACTAAATCTGGATGACAAATAAAGTTACATCATTATTAAGGTTAATAATAAACTACAGACCTGTGGTGAACTGATTTTATCTCCATGAACTATTTTACTGGGGCTTACCGGTAATTATATTATTACTATAATAAAGAAGAATCTTATTAATAATTAACCAACTAATTGTAACTGATGTTTTGGCATTTTGCTTCCAGGATAATAACGACCTAATTAGGGTATTTAATTAGATTTTATCATATTTTATGGCAGTGTTTGTGATGCTGCTAAGTTTGTCTTTAAAGTTCTAAATTAGAGTTTTGTTTTTTTGTTAGTTTTCTTAGTGGATATTGCAAAAAACAAACAAAGAAACAAAAAGATTTGGTACTAATCACTGACATCCACACATCCATGACAGTGATAATCATAAAATTATGATAATATCCATTTACCATTTATCGTTTAGTAAATTGTAAATGGTTTTAAAAATGTTTTCTCATAAAAAATAAATTATGTAAACAAACATTTAAGGCTTAAATTCTGTTAGTTAAAAATGATATGTTAAAAAAAATATTTTGAATATTTTCATGGCATTGTTTTTGACTGTTCGGGAATTTGATGGAGGTTGGAACAAATGAATTCTTAAAACGGTTGAGTTTGCAGTTGGGGACTCTATATCGTCTGCCTGAAGGTAGGAGCTCGTACTCCGAGTAAAGGATATGTGATGGTTCAGTCACTATCCTCTGGGCTTGCCTAAGAACAGTTTGTTCATAAATGGACTGCAAGGATTGGTAGTTACTTTTTGCCATCACCTTCATGGCCGTGTGCACCAAACGAGCCAGTCTGCCTTTCAGCTTTACAGTGAGGTTCCCATACCAGGCTGACATCCCATAATGGACCAAGCTCTCCAGTACCGCCTGATAAAATAAGAACGATGCTTTTGTCCACACCGAACAGTCTCAGCCTGCGCAGGAAGTACAGTCTCTGCTGTAAACGGGAACACATACTTTCCACATGGACATTCCAACTAAAAGAGCTGTCTAAGTGAACTCCCAGATACTTATATGAGCTGCTCAATGGGTGAGTCATATATGACAACAGGACTGTGGTCCCCTACTGATCTCGAGTCTAAGACCATCTCTTTAGTTTTTTGAACATTCAAGATGAGATGGTGAGCATCACACCACTGCACAAAGTGCTCCATTTCAGAAAAATAGGCTGAAGGGTTTGAATCTCTGTGCAGTAGGCTGAGGATGGCGGTGTCATCAGAAAATTTAAAAACAAGGTTCCCGGGGAGACTGTTGCATTCATTTGTGTAAAGCTGAACATCCAGGGACTTGACATTGAGAGAGTGAGGACCTACGAGTACCTGGGTGTTCACCTAAATAACAAACTTGACTGGACAGATAACACTGACTCTGTATAAGAAGGGTCAGTGTCGTCTATGCCTGCTGAGGAGACTCGCATCATTTGGTGTGAGCAGGCCACTGCTGAAGACCTTTTATGACACTGTGGTGGCATCCATGGTCTTCTATGCAGTGGTGTGCTGGGGAGGGGGATGCTCTGAGCGTGATAAGAACAGACTAAACAGACTGATTAAAAGAGCAGCTCAGTCTGTGGCTGATCCCTGGACTCCATGGAGGTGGTGGTAGAGAGGAGGGCTCTGGCCAAACTGTCTTCCATCATCAGAAACATCTCCCACCCTCTGCATCAGACTGTGAACTCCTTAAGAAGCGCCTTCAGCAACAGACTGGTACACCCTAGGTGTAAGAAGGAACGCTTCCGCAGGTCGTTTATTCCAGCATCTGTTTGATTGTACAATGCCACACTATAACCTCCACCGTGTACTGTTTACTGCTGCACTTTTTTTTCTTCCCCCATTTTAGACACGCATCCTCCTACTTATGTGCAATAACTGATACCTCATCCTCTTGTATATAATCTTCTACATATTTATAAGAAAAAAAATCATCATATATAATGTTTTTTCTGCAACTTTTGCACTGTTTCTTTTTCTTATCTATTCCTGCACTGCCTTTATACTTTTTCTTTGGAGCTGCTGTAACGGTGAACTTTCCCCATTGTGGGATCAATAAAGTTTATCCTTATCCTTATCCTTCTGAGCTACAGGAACTATTGTGGATTTTTTCCAGAGTGCCATGAAAAGTGCATGTAGTGAATAAAATACCACAATTTCTCTAAGATCAGATTTGACCATTTATCCAAGAGAAGCGTTTTAAAAATCAATTAAGTATTTCTACCTCTGTCAAACTGAGCTGGCTGGCTGTAAAGGGAACAGGCGGGTTAAAATAAACAGGAATTTACAGCGTCTGCATCGAACAGTTTCAGTCTAAAGTCCACAGAGGATGCACAGGATAATATAACAGTACAGAGGTAAAGAGCAGGCTGTAAAGGCTGTCGTCCTGTATTACTATGATGCTGTGGCTTTAATTCACTCGTGCATAAAGTTTTATTACATGAAATATCATCAACGTTTCCATCTGACATCCGCAGAATCAGCAGATTCTTTATCTACAGCAACTTTAGCAAAGCTTTACCTTCACGCTATGGATACTTTCAGACCCTTGAAGTCCATAGAGGTGGGTCCAAATTTCATGCTTTTTAATTCATTTGTCGATCATTTCTGAGCCTCAGAACTTCATCAGGCACATGAAAAACACCTTCGAGTTCTGTTAAAAACTGCAACCAGATCATTTTTACATCCATCCAGGTGTCACAATATAAAGAACAAATCAGGATTTTGTTATGATTCTGATTATTCACCTAAAAAAATGGACATTTTGGGCAAAAGTTTACCCAAATGGCACTTTTTATAGTTTTCTCTAGCCACATAGCATTACACCCCAATCTCTGTGCCTTACTGTCAGGACTATGCATTCGCTGTGGTAGTCCTGGTCAGAGCAGACACAAAACGACAACAAAAACACACAAAATGACCACAAATAGACACAAAACCCCCACAAAGAAACACAAAGCCACCCTTCAAAGTTGACCAGAAATGCACATTTTACAGTTTTCTCTGCAACCAAATAAATTTTACATCCACTCCAGGTGTCACAATCAAACGACTAAATCTGTTTTTTGTCTGGCCCAGTTGTGTCTGTTCTGACCAGGACTACCACAGTGAATGCATAGTCCTGACAGTGAAGCACAAAGGTGGGAGTGTGATGATATGTGGTGAGAGAAAATCTGAAAACCTGCATTCTGGGTAAACTTTCAAGGCTGGTTTTGTGTCTCTTTAATGTAATTTTTTGTCTATTTGTGGTTGTTTAGGGTCTCTACTGACCAGGACTACCACAGTGAATGAATAGTCCTGACAGTGAAGCATGGAATTGGTATTATAATGACATGTGGCTGGAGAAAACTTTAAAAAAGTGCATTCTGGGTAAACTTTCAAGGCTCATATCAGCATGTTCTAGACAATGAACAATTGTGTTATTGTGTAATCTTGGTATCCGACACTTGTCTTGTCTACAGGGCAGAAAATGGACAGTGCAGGACTTATCATGGTTTTAAAGAATCTCAAATTTGAGTATATTTAAAAATGCAGCTGATGTGAGGGGGTCAGGTTGGAACTTTTTCAGATTTGGTTGCATTTAGTTGGATTGAGCCTATAAATAGATTTTGCATATTGCTAGATATTTCTGAAAAACATTATTGTAAGACAGAAGCAGAGGATCAGTTTTACCTTTGCCTGTATCTCCATCTTCAGTATGGATCCGACTATGGCCATGAGGTCGCTGATAATAACCATCACGTACCAGCCGTTCAGGAACTCATCCTGGTCTTCCTCACACACTTTACGGTTGAAGTTCTCCTGGAAGAATCTCGCAAATCTCTGGAAAATATAACATGAAAAAGGTTGAAAACAGAATTGGGAGTAAACCGCAGAGACTGACTACAAGATTGTCTGCAAACCCAAACAAAACGCTTCCATATCCGAGTGTGAAACCAGTAATTTAGATGTTGTAGTAGTAAGAATGTGAACAAGAAGAAAAGGGGGATGTTTTTAGAGTGGAATCAGGAAAGAGAAGATTCTAAAGCCCCTGTATGACAGTGTTTAGCGTGAGACGGCTGACCTGGAGTAACCTGACGGCCAGTACGATGGAGCGCGTGCACAACACGGCCGACGTTATGCAAACCAGGATGACGAAGCCATCGAACACCAGCAGATAGTGAGTGTTCTTATGAGCTGAAAAAGAAAGAGTGTGTGTGTGTGTGTGTGTGTGCGTTTTAGAGCGTTTATCTGTTACACAACTCCCTCACACTCATCACTGATACCACAAGTCTGACTGATAACACAACACCAACAGCCAACTGGAACGAAACTCACAACTATCAGCTTTGTTCTGCTCAGACAGACAGTCAGTCTGAACTGTTGTCATCTTTTCAGACACAAAAAATTGTTGTTTTACAATATATAACAAAACCAAACCTGAAAAAACCCCAGCCTTAACTTGTTCTAAACAAGGTTTTCTCCAACCGCATATCATTATACCACCACCTCCATGCTTAACTGTCAGGACTATGCATTCACTGTGGTAGTGCTGGTCACAAGACACACAAAACAACCATAAATAAACATAAAATGACCACAAACAGAAACAAAAACAACCACAAAGAGACAGGAAATGACTACAAAGAAACACAAAGCCACCCTTGAAAGTTTACCCAGAATGCACTTTTTCAGGTTTTCTCTGTCAGGACTATGCATTCACTGTGGTACTACTGGTCAGTGGAGACACAAAACAGCCCCAAAGAAACAGGAAATGACTACAAAGAAAGACAAACCACCTTTGAAATTTTATCAGAAATGCACTTTTTAAAGTTTTCTCCAGCCACATATTATCACACTCCCATTTCTGTGCTTCACTGTCAGGACTATGCATTCACTGTGGTAGTCCTGGTCAAAACCTGGCGAGTTTATCTGTTTATGTTGTCATTTTATGTTTTTTTGTTGTTGAAGTTTTGTGCCTATTTGTAGTCATTTTTTTGTCAATTTGTGGTTGTTTAGTGTCTCTTCAGACCAGTAGTAGCAGTAGTCAACCCCGCCCGGCCAGCAGGCAGATGGTCCCCCCACATTAGACCCGGGTTCTGCTCGAGGTTTTTTTCCCTGTTAAAAGGGTGTTTTCCTTGCCACTGTCGCCTTTTGGCTTGCTCTAGGGTTCAGGCATATGGGTTCCGTAAAGCGTCTCAAGACAATTTGACTGTAATTGGCGCTATATAAATAAAATTGAATTGAAAAAATTGAATAGTACCACAGTGAATGTATAGTCCTGACAGTAAAGCACAGAGCTCCGAATGTGTATTTCAAACCTGTCCTAACAGCTCTAAATGTCCAATTTCTCCTTTTTATTACATTTATTTACACGTTTTTGTTTTTGTTTTTTTTTCTCCTTCTGATCTTACCCGTCCCAGATATCTTCCAGTCTCGGCAGGCGCTGCTCGTAGCATCTATATCCAGGAATATTTTCACCTTTCCGCTGTGACACTGGTTATTAAATGTTATCTGGGGACAAAATAGAAATAAATCCTCTGAATTTCACCCCATCAGTGTGTTTTAAGTTTTAACATGCAGCTTATGAACTCAGTAAAGGCATACCGTTACAAAGAAGGAGTAGCAGTCTGGTAGCTCCCGCGATCGGACCGTCTGCAGGTTGATTCCCTTCAGCTGGAAGGTTAATTTGATGTCAACAAGTCTAAATAGCAGAAGGAAAGTGGGTCTTACAAGCAAGATTTTAAAGTGTAAAGCTGCATTTTATGGATGTTGCTGCTCACCTGTAAAAGTCCAACTGAAAAAAGGAAGAATTCTGGGTTCTCCAGTGGTTTGTAGTCACTGGATCGTGTGACATGCAAACTGAGAAGATGGAGGTAAACAGAAATAGGAAATTAGATTTTAGCTCTACACATGCTCTATATTAGTTAAAGTTGCTCTATGTTAGTTAAAGTTGCTGTAAAATGAGTTAAAGTTGCTTTATATTAGATAAAGTTGCTCTAAATGAGTTAAAGTTGCTTTATATTAGATAAAGTTGCTCTAAATGAGTTAAAGTTGCCCTTTGTTCGCCAAAGTTGCTCTATATTAGTTTAAGTTGCTCTATATTAGTTAAAGTTGCTCTATATGAATTAAAGTTGCTCAAAAATGAGTAAATGTTGCTCTGTATTAGTTGAAGTTGCTCTATATTAGTTAAAATTGCTCTCCATTAAAATTGCTTTACATTAGGTAAGGTTGCTCCTAATTAGTTTTTTTTCTTAAAATACTGATAATTTCAGTAAGACTGTCTACTGATAATGGCAATGGATGTAAAACCTCCAAAGTGTAAAATAAATCTCTATTTCCAAACATATTGGGGGTCCAACGTGAACTTTTCTGGATGTTTTGCACAAAACTGCAATCGCACATTCTTATTACAGGTCATCAAGTTTGTTGCGTCTCACCGGTCTCCAGCTGGGCGTCAATGTCGTACGTCTCGTCTGAAGGATCCACGCTGCCCCTCCGGTAATATTCCTTACAGACAACCAGTGGCAGCAGATTCCCATCTTCATCTTCTGCGTAACTGATGGGACCCACAGAGAGCTGGCCGAGCTGACTGTACTGTTAACCCAGAGAGATCCAGTAAAATTCAATTCAATTTAATTTTATTCATATCAAATTGTCTGAAGACGCTTTAAACACACCGACAGTACAGCACATTATACATTCATTATGTTAAATACATGGTGAAAACATTCAGTTCCCCTTCAGAAGATGATCTGATATCAAAGATACGAGACACATTAAAGTGCTCAAGGTGACGTTTAGCCTGAGCAGCTGTGAGCAGGAAAAAGGAACCAACACTCAATGAAACTGACCTGTTGGATAAAAATAGCATGAATAGAAAACTAAGACACAACACTGCAAAATTCACGGCAAAATTGACGCAAAGCTACAAAACACATGACAAAACAGGCAAAACACTGCAAAATTCATTACAAAACAGACACAATGCTAAAAAAATCCATACAAAATAGACAAAATGCTACAAAATTCACTAAAAAATAGGCACAACAGTACAAAATTCACTAAAAAGAATCCACAAAGCTATAAAATTCCCTACAAAACAGACAACACTACAATTTTTACCTTAAAACACACACAAAGCTACAAAATTCCCTAAAATCAACCACAAGTCTACAAAATTTACAGGCCAATCTCCTTCTTGCCTTGCCTGGTCAGAGTCATGAAGAGGCTAGTTCACTAATAGCGAAGCCATTTCATTAACACGAGCCACTTCCTGTCAAATTTGCAGTCAGGTTTCAGAACTGGCCATGGGTGCATCACTGCTATCCTATGGACAATAAGCAGGCCTGCATAGCCACCTTCATAGACCTGGCCAAGGCCTTCGATTCAGTACACCACACGATCCCTTTGCAAAGGCTCTCTATCATCGGCCTGTCCTCAAGCTGTATTAACTGGATTGCCAGCTACCTTAATAATCATATACAGCGAGTAAAGTCAGAGAATTTTATGTTAGAACCTCTGATCACTGCTAAAGGTGTACCTCAAGGCTCCATCTTGGGCCCAGCTTTGTTTTCCATCTACATAAATGATGTGGCCAAAGCTATCGGTGCCTCCTGGATGCACCTCTACGCTGACGACACCATTATATACTCCACTGGCCTATCACGTCACTCTGCTGCATCTTCCCTTCAACTCAGCCTCAGTTCAATCCAGGAGTCTTTTAATGATCTTTGCTTGTGCCTCAATTCCAAGAAAACAAAATGTATGCTGTTCAACTGGACAAACAGTGTCTCCAGCCCCCCAAAGATCACCTGTGCAGATGCCTCAGATCTGGAGTTTGTCAACTCCTACAAGTACCTTGGTCTCTGGCTGGACTCTTCACTTTCTTTGACTCGTCACATCAATATTCTACAGGCTGAAGTCAAATCTAGACTGGGGTTCGTTTACTATAATAAGGCCTCCTTGAATTTCCCTCTGGATTTATAAAGTATCTATCTATCTATGTATCTATCTATCTATCTATCTATCTATCTATCTATCTATCTATCTATCTATCTATCTATCTATCTATCTATCTATCTATCTATCTATCTATCTATCTATCTATCTATCTATCTATCTATCTATCTATCATCTATCTATCATCCATCCATCCATCCATCCGTCTGTACATCCGTCTGTCCGTCCGTCCGTCCGTCTATCTCCTTTACATACCCCACCAAAAACACTCTTGTGAAGACGACCATCCTCCCCATGTTGGACTACGGTGATGTCATCTATACAATAGCCCCAAAGTGTTCCCTTAACAGGCTTGATGCTCTCCATCACTCATCCAACCGTCTTCCTACTGGTGCACCTGTCTCCACCCACCATTGTGACTTTACAAACTGGTGGGTTGGTCCGCCCTTTACACCAGGCGAATCCGGCACTGGCTTCTACTCATCTACCAGACCCTATCAGGGAAGACACCTCAATACCTCTCCAACCTCCTACACCCCTCCCATAACTACCACCTGAGGTCATAAACGATCCTTTAATGCACACAAATACACTTTAAAGCTGCCTAAGTGAGAACATCTTCAGGAAGTTGAAAGACAAAGTGGTTTCTTTTGTTTTGTTGCACTCAAAAGGAAAAAAAAGCTTTTAGAAGACAGATGGTCTTAGATGCTGCTGCAGAAAATCACATATTTGACTTCAGAGACAGTAGATTTATATCAGTAATGTGGATTAATGATCAGCTGTGGACTCGCCTGGTCCAGGACGTAGAAGAGGCTGTCATAGACGTCACTCTGGGTGTAGACGGCGACGCTGTATTCGTCCTCGTCCACGCCGCTGTAGTCCTTCAGGAAGAGGTGTTTGAGTGCCATCGTGTTCTCCTCCTTGTAGGAAACCACCAGCTGGTTGTTGAGGCCGAACAAGACGAGCTGCCAGAAAACAAGAACCGAACTGACATGTTTGATAATCGCAGAGTGGACGTAAAATACACGGAAAATATAAAGCCACAAAAACACTTTAATCAGGGTCCGAGCACCAAGTTTTGAAGGCCTAAAAATACTTGAAAACACGTGAAAATTTCATATTTTATGGAACTGACATGGGTGTGAGACAAAATGGCTCAATAGCGCCACCTGGAAAGTTTCCAACAGGAACTATGACCAGGACGTGTCACCTACAGCCATGAAATTTGGTAACTCACCATGACACACAAAAATGTAATTGACAACCATGCCTAAAACACAACAGGAAGTTGGCCATTTTGAATTATATGACATATTTTGAATGATTTTGGGACAATTTTGGACTTTTTCAAAAGCTATAAACTCAAACAGGGTGACCCCGACAGAGCTGAACTTTGGCCAGGATGTACACCAGGCAAGGGTCATCAAAAGTTATCAAAATGCTCCGCAACAGTCTGAGGGTGTGGAAATGGCGGCTGGCGGAATTTGGACGTTTTGCCATGAAACAGGAAGTGCTGTCTAACTAGTCTATAAATGCTCCAATCTGCCTCAAACTTTACATGTGTGATCAGACTCCTGCCCTGATGAATTCTATAGACTTATTTTAGCTCAGTTTAGCTCAGTTATGGTATTTCAGTGTTGTATTTTACTTATGTCTTACTGCTTTTCTACTTCTGCATTTCTTATATTATGTAATTAGTTACATAACTGTACTGAGCAACATCTGGGTCGAGAATTTCCTTCAGGATTGATAAAGTTTTATATTACCTGATGTTATCTTTTATGTAAAGTGCTACTGCAGTGCACTTGAGGTTTCCCTTCAGAGGATCTGCTTATTTAACCATCTAACAGAACGATGATGCAGAACCCTGGAACTTCAATTAGTCAGAACTTATTTGCACATCTCAGATCCATCCAGAGCTCGATCCTGGTTCCAGGAAGCTCCTCTGGGTGGTTCTTGTAATCTCCAGTTAAACCAAGAGCTCATACCTGAGTGGTGATCATGACGATCTTCAGGATCTGGACTCCCATCTTCCAGGGGATGGTCCGCCGGGCCCGGTACTTCTCACACGGACTCATGAAGTAATACCGGAGGTCATCTCTGAGGTTCTGCTCCTTGATAACATCCTGAGTCATAACAGAGCTGCAGGAAACAAACAGAACACGACTGAAAAATGGACAAGAAGCCTCAAAGTTTCAGAAAATAAAAAATGTTCTTCATGTTTCAGCTGTTAGTTCACTGAATTCATCATTAAAGCAGCCAAACGGGATTAAAGAAAATGAGCTTGAAGTCAGAATAAGAACATGGAAGCAGCAGAGAGTTTCTAATTTGGAGCCAAATCTACAGAAAACCATGAAAACATCATTTTCCACTGACTCCTGATGTTCTGAGTCCAAGTCCTGAGATCCTGATCAGGAAAACTCATCAGGAACCAAACTGACACCTGAAATCATATTTTCATGGTTTTCTGTAAATTTGGTTCAATATTAGAAACTCTCTGCTGCTTCCATGTTCATATTCTGACGTTAAACCCATTTTCTATCCTGTTCGGCTGCTTAAAGGGTTAATTCCGTGAACTAATACCTGAGAATGACCCCGAAACATGAAGAATATTTTGAATTTTCTGCAAAATTCCCAACACATGGTGTTAAAATAACTCATGAAGGTTTAGTTACTCTTCACTGTTCTCTCCTGGATGTAGAGGTTCTTCATGTTAAGGAGGGTTTTAAGGATTTTTTTCCTTAAATTCTTTATTTGATCTGAGTTCACAGATGAATTTCTACTTTTTATTGTTCTAATTTCTATTATTTGAATGATTTCAGGCGTCAGGTTGATTCCTGAGGTTCGTTAACCTCTTTTAAAGAACATCAAGGACAGAACGGTGAAGTTTAATGAAACCTTAATGAATTATTTTAATATTTTATTCTAATATTCTAATATTTTACGACTTTATTCTAATATTTTGTTCTAATGTTCCAATAGTTCTAATATTCTAATACTTTATTCTGATATTCTAAAAATTTCATTTTAATACTTTATTCTAATACTCAAATATTTTATTCTAATATTTTATTCAAATTTTCTACTATTTATTCTAATATTCTACTATTTTATTCTAATGTTCTAATATTTTATTTTAATATTCTAATATTTGATCCTAATATTCAAATATTTTATTCTGGTATTTTGTTATTTTATTCTAATATTCTAATGTTTTATTCTAATATTTCATCCTAATATTTTACTATTTTATCCTAATGTTCTACTCTTTTATTCTAATTTTTTAATGTTTTATCTTAATATTTTACTATTTCCTGCAGCTTTGGGAGGAAAGCAGAAGTGAAAGAATTATTTCGTGTTGTTTGTCAGGAACTGGATGTTCTGAACTCTCTGCTGGTTCAAGTCCAAGGTTAGTTCAGTTTTAGTCCAACAGCTTTAATATGTCCGAAGTTTCACTTTCAGCTCCTCAAACACACCAATGATCAGAAAATAATCAATAATCTGATTAGAAAATGATCAATAATCTGATCACAAACATCAGTTTTAATGCAGAAATCAGCTGTTTGAGTTTGTAGAGTTTAAACATTTAGCTGCTCCGCTCCAGATGTTCTATTTATTTATTTATTTATTTATTTCCCAGAAGCATCGATCAAACCCGACTTATGAAAATCAATAAATCAATAATCACCTGATCGAGTTGCTCCTCTCCAGATATCGAACCAATAACTCCATGATCGATCACCTCCAGCTGATCGGCAGCTCGTTCCAGGACCGACAGAAAAGTTCAGGTTCTGCCGCGTGAACGCGCAGCTTCCAGTCAGCCAATCAGGAAACGAGCTGCAGGGGGCGCGCAGGTATTCAACCCACGGAGGGAGGACCAACGGAGGACGGAGAGAGGCATGGAAACGGTCCTAGGAAAAACATTAAATATTAGATAAATATGAATGTTATATTACTGCAGCTGAGAGAGGAAAAGTCTGACAGAAAGCCAAAATAATTTATTGTTATTGTTATTATTAGTATTAGTAGTAGTACTAGCAGCCTTTACATGTTTGGTTTTTAAGTATTACCAGAAAATTATGTCTTTGTTCTTAGTTCCAGCTTTCAAATGTTTGTCTGTTTTAAATTATTTTAAACGTATTATTATTATTTTTGCTGTTTTTACTAATATTAATATTAGCTTTAAAATGTTAATTTTTAATAGAGTAGAATAGATTTATTTTCATTATACATGGGGCATTCATTTGTAGCTATATGTATATATATATATATATATATATATATATATATATATATATATATATATATATATATATATATATATATATATATATATATATATATATATATATATATATATATATATATATATATACTTGTATGGTTTTGTTGAGTTTTAATTGCTGATTATTTGATTTTATTTTAAAAATATATTATTCTAAATTTTTAATTAAGAAAAAAAATCATGTATTTCTACCTTTATTAATATTGCTATTTTTATTATCAGCTTTTAAATGTTTGAATATGTATATAATTTTATAATAGTAATTATTATTATTTTATTGCATTATTACTATTATTATTCACATTTCAGACGTCGTTGCTGCATTGTTGTTTTTCAAAGTTTTACCAAAAAATTTTGCCTTCATTCTTGTTTTCAGTCTTTAAATGTTTGTTGTTAGATTTTTATTTCAGTATTTATTATTTGTTAATTTTTAAATTATTGCCTAAATCATTATTCTGATTTTATTCACCTTGTTTATCATTTTATTATATATTATTTTTTAAATATTACCAAAAAGTGTTTTTTTCTGATTATTATTGCTATTATTACTATTATTATTTTCAAGTTCAAGTTCACTTTGTCTCCCGTGGGAGAAATTTGTCTTAGACAAGGCAAGACATTGAGCTGCACTGCAACACACTAAAACAGAACACATGCTATTAATACATGATAAATTTTCATTATCCATCCATCCATCCATCTTCTACCGCTGGTCCGAGTCGGGTCGCGGGGGCAGCAGCTTTAGGAGGGAAGTCCAGGCCTCCCTCTCCCCGGCCACATCATCTAGCTCCTTAGAGCCAGCTTGTGTAGCCGGGGGTCGGTACGCCAGGCCCCCCGCCCCTGGCCGCCGCCCAACACACATCGCACCGGACCCCTATGGCCCCTCCTGCGGGTGGTGAGCCTGCTGGAGGGGGGTCCCACGTCTCTTTTTCGGGCTGTGCCCGGCCGGGCCCCGTGGGAAAAAGCCCGGCCACCAGACGCCCGCCACCGAGCCCCACCCCCGGGCCTGGCTCCAGGGGGGGACCACGGTGACCCGCGTCCGGGCAAGAGACTCGTGGTTCCAAAGTTGTCGCTCATCACTGGGGTCTTCTGGGCTGCTGTTTGTCTGGTCCCTCACCCAGGACCTGTTTGTCTTGGGAGACCCTACCAGGGGCATAAAGCCCCGGACAACATAGCTCCTGGGATCATTGGGGCACGCAAACCCCTCCACCACGATAAGGTCGCAGCCCAGGGAGGGGAAATTTTCATTATAGATTATATAATTGTTATTACTACTGATATTATTACTGTTACTTTTACTGATATTATTGTTGCCTTCAAATGTTTGTTGTTCAGTTTTAACTCAATTTTATTCATTCATGTTATTTTTAAAAAAATATATATTTTACAATTAAGAAAAAATAATGTATTTAGAACTTCATTATTATCATTGCCAGTTTTATTTTTTATTATCAGCTTTTAAATATTTCTTCAATTTTATTTGTTTTATTCATTGTTATTTTATTCATATTATTACTACTATTATTAATATTAGTTTTAAAATTTTCACTTTTAATCATTTCATATATACATACATATATATACACACACACACACACATTTATTTTCTTGTCAGTTTTAAATTTTTTTTAATTGTTATGCATATTATTTATTATTTTCTTCATATTATTATTATTCCTTTAAGGCCACTCGGAGGCACCGTTTCGGATTTTTATTCAAAGTATTTCTATAAAACATTTCGATGAATTTTTGAGAATTTTCAGTGAGAAAACCTTTGACCGAATTTCAGGATCCAGTATTTCCGGAAATAAAACTAAAAATGTAAAAACTAACTACTGTTAGGTGGAAATACTTCAGGTTGAGTCAGACTCATCTGTGGGTTTTTATTTATAAATTATGACTCTAGAACTTCACATCACAGACATTTATCTGCAGGATTATTTCTGTCTTTTAAAAACTGGTTCCTTAGTTTTATCCTTGTACACAAAAGAACTAATTTATCTAAACAAACGTGGCAAAATAAGAGTTTTATTTAGACAATAGCTTCAAATTTAACAAATGACAGCAGATGGAGTACATATATGAATGAAAATAACATAATTTACATTATTGATTATCAGAGAAATCAGACATGATTTACAAATCTTAAATGATAAACTGTAAAACACACGAGGACACGGAGAATTAAGAGATTACAAGTTGATTATTGGGTTTTGGCCACCTGAAAATGTAAGTGCAATATTGACGGATCTTATATCTTTTTTTTGTAAACTTTTCACCAACAGAGTTAAACATCTGTCTGGTTAGCAGCTAAACGCACCGACACCAACAGGTAGAATGAAGCAAATCTGTGAAAACACAAACCAGTGAGCTGAAAGGCTGTTTATCAAAGCTTTAATTCTTCTAATTAAGTCAAATTTTTGTGCTTTCATCATTACGCTTTCAAAACGTCCATTTCTACTGATTTATGATGATTTTGTTGTCCAGTTTGTTTTAAAAATGTTTGAAATTCACACATTCAGCTCCAGACGAGTCAGTCCTGTTCTGTTTTTTACATCTAGATCAACCTTCAGAATGGAAAATAAAAGGAAGGATCACGGATATTCAGGAAAACCGGCCAGAAAAACATCCTAACAGCATCTATAAAATCGCATTCTGCTTTGTAAATGACAAAATAACCATTTTGATTCAAATTTCAAGCTATTTCCTCATTCAAATCCCGGCTTCCACTGTCCAGGAAGACCATAATTCAACCGTAAGCAGAGCTGTTTTCGACATTTACTTTCTCCATGATACCGGCTGCTGATTGGTCGATGGTCCAGGTCAGCAGGTCTGTAGATCAGTAAACTGGTCGGTCAGGTGTGTCCGTTAATCTTCCTACTCGGCCACCGGACTCCTGGACCGGAGTTCCCACGGTTTCGACGTTTGTCAGCGAGACAGACGAAGCGTCTCCAGCTGAGGCCTTCAGGTCCTGCAGTGTGAAAAATATAACAAAAAACAATCAAATTTCAATTAAAACAACAAATAAAACCTTCATCAATCACTAAAGTTCAGACGTTATCAACGGAATGCGAGACGAGAAAACACTGATTCATGACGTTAAACCTGCTCATTTAGTCGCTACAAGTCGGATTTTTACTGATTCACTGCAAAACAGTCCTTCAAATGGTTATAACATTTAATTATCATGCAAATTAGATCAATTAGAGAAATGAATGTACAAATAAGAATCAACGATTCCTTAAAACAACAACAAAAATGTTTTCTAGTAAAAGCAAAAAGTCCGTTAGAGAAACTCTTCAGGACGACAGCACGGTTTTTCGCCGTCCTGTTTTACAAGTCATTGCATAATTAATCCGCCAAGGAATGGCGGATTTATGTGACAATGGCGTCTGTCTGTCTGTCTGTTAGCAACATTACTCAAAAACGGACTAACGGATTTGGATGAAATTTTCAGGGAAGGTCAGAAATGACACAAGGACCAAGTGATTAGATTTTGGCAGTGATGCGGCTTACAGTGTGGATCCACGGTTTTGTTAGAGATTTCTGTATCATTGCCAGATAGCGGCACAGCGTCACTGTAAACATGACAACAAGTGACCACTACATCAGCTGCCTGCTGATGATCACATGATTGTGATCCTACTACAAATCCACCACTGAGGACTTATCAGGACTTATCCATCAGAAATGAGCCAAGGGACAACTTATTAAATTGTGGGGTGTTTCTGAGTCCCATCAATTCCCGCCGCCCGCTACATATTTAGGACACGTGATTCGGTATCCGTACATAACGTACACATGCATAACACGCGTGTGCTCAGCGCAAAGCCATTTTTTATGAGAGATTTCATCTGTCGGAAATGATGCAATGACTGACCAGCCTTGGAGGAGGACTGAGCTCATTCTTCTTTCATTTATTCCATGACATGCAGGTTGGAATCCACTGAGTTTATGATTTGTGTTATTTGAGAGACAGATGTATGATACAGCAGCAACGAAAACAAATAATGCACATAAAACTAAATAAATATCAGTTAGTTACTGGCTAAACACAAACACAAGACAGCTATGATCAAAACACAAAACAACACACAACAAATCCTCCAATCATTCCTCATCAGGATAAATTATTATAAAATAATTATTTACCAATTCGCGTAGTGTGTGAATTTTCACCGTTCCATTAGAGCATGCACAACGCTGGAGCATTTAAACAGAAAATCAGTCACATTAAAAAGCAGTTTACGTATGTCTGATCAGATTTATCTGCAGGTCATGTAAATGTCTGATTAGATTTATCTGCAGACCGTGTAAATGTCTGGCTAGATTTATCTGCAGGCCGTGTAAATGTCTGACTAGATTTATCTGCAGGCCGTGTAGAAGCAGCTCACCTGCACTTGGGGTCTGCTCTCTGCTGGTTTCGGTTCTGCTCCGTCTCCGTCAGGTTCGTCTGGAGAAAGCTTCAGTTTTCTCGGTTTATTCTCCGGCTTCGGTGATTCTGTGGGTTTAGTTTGAGCTGCAGTCGCTCCTTCTGGCTCCTCCGGCTGCTTTTTTGAATCTGAATCTCTCTCCTCTTGCCTCACAGCATCGGCTTCGTCCTCGCTGTACTGGGGGTCAGCTGATCTCAGCGTCTGCACCACCAGTCTGGGCGGCTCCTTTCGGGTCCTGGCGGGTCGCCTCTGGTACACATCGTTCCTGGCGTCGTCCGGTCGGCATCGTGGTGCATGTTGAGGTGACGGTGCTTGTCTAGGTGCAGGTCTGGGTGCTGGTTCAGGTCCAGGTGCGTCCCCTCCTGCTAACTCGTCATGGTCCTCGTTCCTCAGGTACCGTGGTTGCCGTGGTTGCCGTGGCTCCAGCTCTGGAGGAGGCGGATCCCTTCGAGGGCGGCGCAGAGGAGCCATGATGCCGTACTGGAAGGCGGCCTGCACGCTTCCATACATGAACACCTGGAGAGACAAAAAAAAAAAGAGAACAATCACCACAAAAGGACGCAAAATGTCCACAGAAAGAGACAAAATCAACCCCAAAATAGGCAAACTCGCCCCCAAAACTGGAAATCACTACAAAAATAGATGTTTTGCTCAAACTTTGTCCAAAATAGGTCATAATTTGTACAAAATGTCTCAAGAATCAGCCAAAATGACTTTAGAATTGCCCAAAATTGGTCCAAAACAGGTTATAATTTGTCCAAAATGTCTTGAAAAAAATCATCCAAAATGTCTCAAAATTTGTCCAAAATTAGTTGGAATTTGTCCAAAATGACTTGAGAATTGACCAAAATTCTCCAAAATTGGTCCAAATCAGGTTACAATTTGTCCAGAATGTCTGAAAAATCACCCATGTCTCAAAATTTGTCCAAAATAGGTCAGAATTTGTCCAGAATGGCTCAAGAACCATCCAAAATGACTTAAGAATTGCCCAAAATACAAAAACATGTCCAAAATTTCTCAAAATTGATCCAAAACAGGTTACAATTTGTCCAAAAGGTTTCAAAAATCCTCCAAAATTTGTCCAAAATTAGTTGTAATTTCTCCAAAATTACTCAGCAATTGCCCCAAATGACTTGACAGTTACCTTTAAAGCACAATCTTGTCCACAATGTCTCAAAAATCATTCAAAATTACTTAAAATCTGTCCAAAATAAGTTGTATTTTCTCCAAAATTACTCAGAATTTGTGCAAAATAGGTTAAAATTTGTCCAAAATGTCTTAAAAATAATCCTAAAACGACAAAACCAACACAAAATGGCTGAAATTACCACAAAAAAAACACAAAATTACCTCAAAATGGCTCAAAATCAACACAAGGTTTTCTAGAGATACATGCAGAACGGTAAAAACCAGAGCACAGCTACATCGTTCATTTCCACGAGGGATGATTTATAGAGATCTTTACCACGATGGCGAGCACGATGGTGAGGAGGACCGGGATCTGGAGCGTCACTGGGAGATCCTTCAGCAGCGCTCGGAGGAACTCGCTGATGCCCTGACCTATGTGCTTCAGCGGCTCGGTGACGAAGGTAGTGATGGTGACAGCGATGGCCTGAGGACAAAGACACGTTTAGATTTAACCGCTGACAAACAGGCAGAAGGAAAGTTACCAGCACAAACACCTACCTTGGTCGGAGGCACCAGCAGAATGGGGTTGACCATGAGGACTTCATAATATCTCTTACAAGGATCGTCCTGAAGCGTCCAGGTGCTTCTGTACCACTCTGCAGGTACACAGAAAAAGACCTTCAGCAGAAGTAACCCGCTAAACAAACAGAAAAATACTGCGTGGCTGGTATCACTCTGTTACCGCAACACTTAACATGTCATTATTAGGTAATTAACTGGTTAAAAAAAGGGATTTAGGTAAATTATTTTTAAGTCTGTCTTCAAAAATGTTGAGTAATTTTGACCAAAAAAAAGAGAAAATCAACGCCAAAATAGGTAAAATTACACAAAAGACTCCAAATTGCTAAAAAATGGGTGTAAAATTAACACCAAAATGGGCAAAATTACCACAAAGACACAAAATTTCCACAAAAAAATGCAATATAACCACAAAAAAGATGCAAAATTTCCACAAAAAGAGAAAAAAAAAATCAACCCAAAATAGGCAAAATTACCCCTGAAGACTAAAAATTGACAAAAAAAGGCAAAATAACCACAAAAGGACATAACATTTCCTCAAAAAGTACAATGTAATCATAAAAAGATGAATAATGTCCACAAAGAGATAAAATCAATCCCAAAATAGGCAAAATTACTCCAAAGACTCCAAATTGCAAAAAAAACCCACCACCATGCAAAATCACTACCAAATGGCAGAAAGAAACAAAAGCACCACAAAAGACAAAATTTTTTTAAAAATTCAGTATAATCACAAAGTGATACAGAATTTCCACAGAAAGAGAAAAATCACCACAAAAATGGGCAAAATTACTCCAAAGACTCAAATTTGCAAATAAAAATAAACATGCAAAATGACCATATAAGCCAAAAATTACTAGAAAGAAACAAAATCACCACAAAAGGATGCAAAATGTCAACAAAAAGAGACAAAATCAACCCCGAAATGAGCAAAATTACCCTCAAAAACTGAAAATCACTGCAAAAAAAGATGCAAAATTACCACAAAATAGCTGAAATACCCCAAAATAGGCAAATTTACCACAAAGGCTCAAAATTGCGAGGAAAAAATGTGCAAAATCACCACAAAACGACTAAAATTACCAGAAAGAAACAAAATTATCGCAAAAAATATGCAAAATTTCCACAAGAAGAGACAAAATCAACCCCAAAATAGGCAAACTTACCCCCAAAGTCTAAAAATCACAGCAAAAAAGATCCGTCTTCAAAAATGTTGACTCCTTTTTATCCACAAAAAAGAAAATCACCACAAAAATGAGCAAAACTATCCCAAAGGCTCAAAATTGCCAAAAACCAACAAAACCTGCAAAATCACCACAAAAGGACACGAATTTTCTGCAAAAAAAAACACAATATAACCACAAAAACAATCCAAACTTCAAAAAAAAGGACAAAATCAACCCCAAAATAGGCAAAATTACCCCCAAAACTAAAAATCGCTGCATAAATGATGCAAAATCACCACAAAAATTAGCAAAATTACCCCAAAGACTCAAAATTGCCAGAAAAAAAGGCAAAATCACCACAAAAGGACACAAAATTTCCTCAAAAAGTGCAATATAACCACAAAAAGATGAAAAATGTCCACAAAAAGACAGAAAATCAACACCAAATAGGAAAAATGACTTCCAAAACTAAAAAAAACAGCAAAGAAAGATGCAAAATCACCAACAAAAAGGCCAAAATTGACACAAGAAGGGTTAGACTTAATTTCACGTCTACTGCAGATGTCACATTCTAAAGACTAAAACTTGTTTTTGAACATCAGTATTATGGGATGTACTCCCAGTAGTCTCATAGTGTGAACAGTAAAACTGAAGCAGTTCAATGTCATGACGTAGAGTCACAGAAACAATCATTGCTACCCTGGATGTTTTTCATCAGAGAAAACTTTAAAAGTGCATTCTGGGTAAATTTCAAAGGCTGGTTTTGTGTCTCTTTGTGCTCAGTTTATGTCTATTTGCAGCTCATCAGTGTTTCTTCTGACCACGACTACCACATTGAATGCATAGTCCTGACAGTGAAGCACGGAGGTGGAAGTGTGACGACATGGCCCTGGAGAAAATTTTAAAAGGTGCATTCTGGGTAAATTTTCAAGGCTCATATCAGCATGTGTGATAGATGGTTGGTCAGAACTAGTTACAGACAATGAAAGGATCATTTTTACCAACATTTGATACCAGAATTATCTTCTAGACAGGATTTTTTCTGTGTCTAAATAGTTTTCTAAGAGCTCAAACGTGTTTTTAAATGTGTCTCCTGCACCTATGGGCTCAACAATGTTGAATATATTCACAGCATGATGATAAAATTGTGCATATCTTCATTAAAAGTTGAAGGTATTGTACAAAGCTGTATACATTTAATGGAATCACCCCGATATCTGACGTGCTTTGTTGTTGGTTTACCTGTCAGACTGTCCGTCCAGTCAATTTTCTTCACTCCGGTGCATTTTTCATTGAAACTGTCCATCTTCACTACATTGTTCTGGTGTTCAGCAAAAGCAATCTGAAAGAAAAGGAAATTAAAACATCTTAATTATACCAACTGTGAAGGAAATATTACTCTTTTCTAAGGTCATAATGACCTTTACACGAGCAGACGCTACAGGAGTTTAGATATAGTCTATTCTGACGTGTTCAAGCAGACGAGCTGTCTCCATATTGGTCTGTTGTCTAAATCTGACCTCCTTCCAATTACAATACATAGTAGGGCTGGCCTGAATAGCAGTTTCTGGGCTCTGGATATTCAGGCCCTATTAACGACGAATATCCAAATTCTCGGTCTGCAGGATGGGGGGGGGGGGGGGGGGGGGGGGATATTCGGATCTCAAAATTAATATCCAGATACCACCGTTGGGACCAAATATTCGGATATTTGGGTCCAGCTCTAATACATATCCAAAGTCAGATCATTTGCATTACTTTATTCATCATTTTGGAGTCTCAAAACTTCATCAGTACAGCAGATAGTCACATGACAGCAACCAAATCAATTTTACATCCACTGCAGGTGTCACAACCTAAAGACCGCGTCTGTCTTCTGAACTGTTTAGTAACTTTTACCAAAACAAAGACACAAAATCAAATCCAAAATCACCACAAAATGGTGAAAATTACTACAAAGAAACACAAAAGAACCACCAAAAGGGCCAAAATTGACACAAGAAGGGTTACACTTAATTTTGCAGCCAGTGCTGGTGTCATAGTTTAAAGACTGGCTCTGCCTTCAGAAATGTTGAGTAATTTTTACCAAAAAAAAAAAGAGACAAAATCACGATAAAAATTTGCAAAAATACCCTAAAGACTCTAAATTGCCACAAAAAAGGTAAAATCACCACAAAAGGACACAAACTTTCCTCAAAAAAATGCAATATAACCACAAAAAGATGCAAAATTTCCACAAAAAGAGACAAAATCAACTGCAAAATAGGCAAAATTGCCCCAAGGACTAAAAGTCACAGCTAAAAAGTTGTAAAATCACCACAAAATGGTGAAAATTGACACAAGAAGACTAGTCCTAAGCAGACTAGTTGTCTCCATATTAGTTTATAATCTAAATCTGACCATCTCCCAACTACACTATATACCCAAAGATCAGAGAGAATCGTCCGAAATTAATGCTGGCGAGAACTGCTGCTCTGTTGGTGTCACTTCTCCTGATGTCAGTAAACCTTCTTCACAACCTAAGTCATCTGAGTTTCCAGTGTCTCTCTCCGTGTTTCCTCAATCTCTCGACCTCAATGAAATTCCAACACAAAAAAAGCAAAGGTCAACAGAGCTCCTCGTCACCTTGTACAGATAGAACCAGTTCCAGACGACACTGACGGGGAAGCAGACAATCAACAGTCTGACGAATTGCGTGAACCAGGAGATCCTCGACCACAGTTCAGTGCAGACGAGGGTCACGATGATCAGGAAGCCCACCCCGAGCTGTAGAGAACGACGAGATCGGTTACACAAAACCCCAACACACGATATCCAGAAAAAAAAACTAAGAAAACAGAAGTTAAAAAGTAAATAGCTATGCAGAAGAGCTGTTGTATAAATACAGGAGGTCCTCGACTTACATCAGAGTTCCATTCCTAGGGACTGATGTAATGCAATTTTCACCGTAAGTCGGAACATTTTACAAGAATATAACAGAATATTGCAATGGACTGATATTGTTTTTGAGGCTTCAATCTTTATTGTCCAGTTCCAGATTTACCTAATGTCAGTGAACGTGCCAAGTTTAGCTAGCTCTCCTCTGATTGGCTGAGAGTCAGCAGTAGAGAGAGCTGGGAATGGCGGCTAATTCTGGAGCTAATTTATGGGGTTTTTGTAGTTATCCTGGCGTTGGCTACGGCCCACAGTAGCCTGTGTGAAGGTTCAATAAACCACCAGAGAAGCAGATAAAGTCTCACTCATTCATCACAGAGGGTCGCTACAATATGTTGACCTGTTTTTACAACTTGACCGATGTTGGTCGATGTTTGGCCCCATTCCCAGCATTTTATTCTGTCTAATTTCACTTCCATGGAGACGGCTTTCCTTTTCTTCCAAGCATCAGAAGAGTCTGACTTACACTTGGAGCCATAATGAAGGGCAAAAAGTTAGTGAATGTAGCACAATCCAAGGTGGGGTACAACCGGAGAATGGAAACAAAGCCACCTTATAGTACTGCGTGACGACGTATTCATCCGCTCTGCTTGTCAACTAGTTCCACGTAACCAGTTCTGGCATAACGACGAAACGCCGTAGGTCGATGACATCGTAAACCAAGGACTCCCTGTACTCTTGAAAACCTTGAGAAATCTTTTCAAGAGCTTCTGTATAAATAAGTATAAAAAAGTTCCAATTTCTGAGTCTCACTTAAGCTACATGCAAAACAGACTGAAGTAAGATCAATCTGAACACAAAGAGTGTGACCGAAGCATCTAAGGAATCACAAAAACAGATTTTACATTCGTGAACGAGGTTACCTTTAACACCGTATCGAGCTCCACGCCAAACGTGTCTTCGAAACGCCACTTCCAGGCCTCATAGTCATGTGGTTTCAGGTCCACCAGTAACTGACTGATGGCATTGTCCAGAGCTCCTGTCCTCCACCGGTCTTCACCCTCCAGGAGAGTCTGGATCTCCGTCATGGCCTGTCGGGACAGTTTGATTTTGGCGTCGTAGAAGACGTCTGAGGAGTCAGTGGGCTGTGGAGAAAAAAAATGCCTTTTTTTCGTTTTGTTTTTCGGCAAAATCAGCTTCATATGTTGTTAAATTTCAACATCAAGACAACATCGACGCAGCTTGTAACTTCACAGGTATAAAAACAACTTACAGGCCCCTACAAACACCAGTTTCTGTGCGCTGACGAATGAGTCCACATCAAAATTTGGTCAAAATACCACACAAATTTGAAAATATTGCACTTCTTTAATTGCAAGGACAAATAATAGAATATTACCTTCTGTTGGTGTCATTCAATCATCTCAATCTACTGGAAACAATTTAGTCTGTGTCCGCATGAAATTTTTATGGCTCTGTGGATCATATTTCAGGAGACATTGAATCACAAATGTGGCGTTCCAGTTAAGATGTTTAACTAAATTCATAAAAGAGGTATGCAACATTCTCAAAATTCTGCCAAAAGGTTTTTAGAACTTAGTTTTTGGCTCAAATGAAGATGCAGTGCTGTGAAAAAGTATTTGCCACCTTCTCAAAATCAAATTTTTTTTGAATATTTCCACCACTTAAATGCTTAAGACCATCAAACAAAAGTAAATATTAGACAAACATAACCAAAGTAAACATAAAATGCAGTTTTTAAATGATGATTTAATGTTTTAAGGGTTAAAAGCTATCCAAACCTACCTGGCCCTGTGTGAGAAAAGTAATTGCCCCCCTTGTAAAATCATGAATTAACTGTGGTTAATCACATTTTTTGGAAAGTGAATTCAATTTCACTGACCACACCCAAGCCTGATTACCTCCAGACCTGTTCAATCAAGAAATCACTTCAATAGAACCTGTCTGACAAAATGAAGTCGGCCAAAAGATCTCAGTACCACATCTCCAGCATGCATCTCCAGTTCCTCTGTATCTTTTTTGAGCTGGTGTAATGAAAAAACGCACAATATTTTTCCAGCAAAATTCACACCAGATATTTGAGGCAGTTGAGACCCACTGGATTTTACAGATGTGCTCCCAGTCCTCCTCAGTTATCTTAAACCTCCCTTCTCTTTCCCATTTTTCTTTCACATGTGTTCTCCCTCTGACCCCGCAGCATGTTGTTGTCCAACTTAGAGATAATTTTGGAGGGAAACGCTGATTTTGTTAGTGAAATAAATGTTTGAATAAGCCCTTGATCAGTTGAAGGTATTTTAATGTTCTGGTTGAAATAGTGCCTGACCTGTAAGTATCTGAAAAAATCCTCAGAACCCATGTTTTTGCTGCAGGTTGTCAAATGTTTGGAAATCCCCCTTGTGGACAAATGAATTGTAGTTGGTTAATCCTTTGGAAATCCATGTTTTGAATCTACCATCATATTTGTTGGGAGTAAATTCTGAGTCATATGCACACCATCGTAGAATTTTAGATTCCTCTTCCAAACCATATAGTTTGGTTATTTCATTCCAGGTTGTTATTGTTGTATGTAGTATGCAATCAGTTTGGAGGCGGATTTTAGACTGCAGTTTTGTATCCGCTATGACAGCTTTAAGTGGCATCCCTTTAATTATTGCCTTCCACCCTGCTGTGTAAACTGGAGAGCACATACACACCAGGGGCCTCAACTGGGCAGCATAATAGTATTTTCATAGGCAGAAGCCCCATTAGACCAACCACTAGCCTTAGCAGCATTTCAGATAAAGAACATCATACCAACAGTCCAACATGGTGGTGGTAGTGTGATGGTCTGGGGCTGCTTTGGTGCTTCAGGACCTGGACAATTTGCTATGATTGAAGAAACCATGAATTCTGCTCTCTAACAGAAAATCCTGAAGGAGAACATTCGGCCATCAGTTCGTGACCATAACACTAAAGCTCACTTGGGCTCTGCAGCAGGACAATGATCCGAAACACATCAGCAAGTCAACTTCTGAACAGCTTAAAGAATTAAACGAAGGTTTTGGAGTCTAGTCAAAGTCCGGACTTGAATCCGATTGAAATGCTGCGCCATGACCTTTAAAAAGAACGTTCATGCTGGAAAACCCTCCAGTGCTGCTGAATTAAAACAATTCTGCCAAGAAGAGTGGACCAAAATGTCTCCACAAAGATGTGAGAGACTCATTGCCAGTTATAGAAAATGCTTGATTTCAGTTGTTGCTGCTGAGGGTAGCCCAACCAGTTATTAGGTTTAGGGGGCAATTACTTCTTTTTCACACCGGGCCAGGTAGCTTTGAATACTTTTTTTTCCCCTTAATAAATAAAATCCTCATTTAAAAACTGCATTCTGTGTTTACTTGGGTTGTCTGATATTTACATTTGTTTGATGATCCTCAACATTTAAGTGGGGAAAATACGCAAAAAAATAAGAATTTGAGAAGGGGGCAAATACTTGTTCATGGCACTGTATTTATGAAGATAGAACAAAATCTGTGACACTTTTCCTTAGTTCTTTTAGAGCTGACACACATTTAACATGATGTGAGAACCGACCTCACCAACTCTTTGGATGTTCTTCAGGAGTCTGGTCAGGAACCTCTTGAACACCGGGTTGCATGTAGGCTGCTGCGACATGAGCGTGATCGTCTTCTTCTGGTCTTCAATCTGAACGAAAAAGAAGCACAAAGTTTCACACTGAATACCTGACTGAATTTATTCCCACAACAAACAGCGCGACAGAGGCTCGTCTCCACGGAAATTGGACGTATATTTTAGTCATTTCAGACAAATTTTGAGCCATTTTCAACACCTTTTAATTAATTTGGACTAGTTTCAAGTCATTCTGGACAATTTTCATGACATTTCGTCCAAGATTGAGTGCATGAAGACCCCCGTGTTCACTCTTGCGGCTAGTTTTCAACTCATTCTGGACAATTTCAACAGGTTTATGTCATTTTGAACAAATTTTGGACAAGTTTGGAGTAATTTCAGACACATTTTGAGCTATTCTGAACACCTTTTACTTAGTTTTGGACTAGTCTCGCGTCCTTATGGACAACATTTTTGAGTGCATGAAGACTCTTCTGTTCACTCTTACAGCAGAATATTTGGTGAGTTTTGCTCATGTTTCAGACATTTTAGAGTGTTCAAATCAATCTGTACAATCTCTGGACATATTTTCAGTCCCTGTGGACAAGTTTGGAGTCATTTTTAACACATTTTGAGTAATTCTGAACTAATTTTCAACTCATTTTGGACAATTTAAGCCATCTTTTTTGTTGTTTTGGACAAGATTTGAGTCATTGTGAACACATTTTGAGCTATTCTGAACACCTTTTAATTAATTTCGGACTAGTTTTGAGTCCTTCTGGACAGTTTTCAAGAAATTTCGTCAAACTTTGAGTGCATTAAGTCTCTTCTATTCACTCTTACAGCAGAACATTTGGTGAATTTTGCATGTGGCTCAGAAATTTTACAGTTTTCAAGTCAATCTTCATTTTGAGTCATTTTGGGAAAGTTTTGAGTCATTGTGGACATATGTTGAGTGATTCTGAACACCTTTTAATTAATTTTGGACTAGTCAAGTCTTTCTGGGCAATTTTTTGAGTACACAAAGACTCTCGCGTTCACTCTTGTAGCCAACAGCAACATTTGGTGAGTTTTTCTCGTGGTTCAGACATTTAGAGTCAGTCTGGACAATCTTTGGATGCATTTTGAGTATTTGTGGACAAGTTTGGAGTCATTTTTAACAAATTTTGATTAATTCTGAACTAATTTTCAATTCATTTTGGACAATTTAAACAAGTTTAGAGTCCTCTTGGACAAATTTTAAGTCATTTTGGACAAGTTTCAATTGTTTTGGGCAAGTTTTGAGTCATTGTGGACACATTTTGAGCTATTCTGAACACATTTTCATTAATTTTGGACTAGTTTGGAGTCCTTCTGGACAATTTTCAAGGCATTTCGGCCAAGTTTGAGTGCATTAAGACTCTTACAGCAGAACATTTGGTCAGTTTCGTTTGCGGTTCAGACATTTCAGAGTTAACCAGAAGCGGCTGTGGAAAGTAAATAAACTTGATGACTGTGAGGGAGCTGCTCATTCTGATTGGTTCACTTGGAAGGAGAGGGCGCGGGCTACACAGAGCTGGATGACTATTGGTTCATGGTAGCAGTTGTTTCTCACTAGCATGTATAGCTGGGAGGCTAACTAGCTGCGGGAGGCTTTAAGGGATGTCAGAAGTGAACAGTCCATTCCAATTAAAATTGATTTTTCCCACATGAGACCTTTAATTTGCTGATAAAGTGGCTAAGCGTGGAAGCGACGACCAACCTGTTTCTGTAGATCCTCTACTTGCTTGTTGCAGCTGCTGACTTCCGCCTCCTCCTGAACGTATTCTCTTCTTCTGGTGGCCACATTACTGTAGATGGCTGGCTGCGAGACAAACACACACATATATTTACATTCTACATGTCACAGCATCATAACAGGACATCAAATACTCATTTGAAAACACTCCACCTCGGCGGGCTTCCTCATCTTCTGGGTCCCTGGGTCGTAGTTGAGCATATCGTACGGGTCCAGCCACTCGTCCACCTGCTGACCTACCGCAGACACTAACAGGCTCCACACCAGGACGATGAGGAGCATCCTGGCCGCACAGGAGAGGACTTTCCCGGTCAACCGCCCTCCGTCAGCCCGCTGCAGAGGCTCGATCCGAAGGGAACTTCCACGAAAGTGAAAGCTAACGTGGACTGACCCAGCTAGCTACGATAGCAGGGTCTAAACTGAAGCTAACAGCTACTCTGACACGTTTAAACCATAGACTGTATAATAGAGATTATCTTTATTATACAGTCTATGGTTTAAACCGCAATAATATCCCGAATACTAAAGATTATCAGCTAAATGGAACAACTTCAGCGTTTGAAATTCAAACAGAAGCTTACCGCACTAAGAACTGCTTTGCGACACAAACACAGGACGCAGCTTACGTACGGCGCAAAGGCTCACGGGACGTGTAGTTTTACCGGAACGTCCCCCTAAAAAGCGCGTTTTTTCCCCAAGAAAGAACAGAGGAGTAAAAGTAATTAGTGTCTACTTAATTAGCAACATCAGAACTACAAATTAAAACTCCTTGCAAATGAAGTTAGTACATACACAAAAGCATATTACACAGTTTTGCTGTGTAATATGCTTTTGCCCGACACACCACCGCCGATGACGTTCGATGCTTGGAACGTCATCGCCGCTTCACTTCGTCCTTCGTCGCTTCAAAATGTTTCGAAGCGTTTCATTGGCTCAGAGGGTTTCCATGTCCCGTCCCGAGCCAATGGCAGCTCGACACAGGTCTGACAGTTTAGAGTGGTTTGGTGCAAAACAAGCTATATAAGTGTGGGGTCACAGAGGTGCCACAATAAAAGATAAATCTGTTAAAAAAAAAAAAATAAGGAAATAAATGTGTAAATATAAAGAGAAATATATATATAAAAAAATCTGTTAAAAAATCAAGAAATAAATTTGTAAATAAAAAGAGGAATAAATAAATAAATCTGTTTAAAAAAAATCGTGAAATAAATGTGTAAATATAAAGAGGAATAAATAAATAAATACATACATAAATAAATAAATCAGTTAAAAAATCAGGAAATAAATGTGTAAATATAAAGAGGAATAAATAAATCTGTTTTAAAAAAATCAGGAAATAAATTTGTAAATGTAAAGAGGAATAAATAAAAGAATAAATAAATCGGTTAAAAAAAATCAGGAAATAAATGTATAAAGAGGAATAAATAAAAGAATAAATAAACCAATATCAAACTATAAAGGTAAATTTTGTCTTTGCTTTTCCTTTTTCCGTTTTTTTTTTTATCTTTTTCTGTTTTGTCATTGCTTTTTCCTCAGTCCATCTAGTAAAAACGGAGGCAAAAGCCTTTATTTTTGTTTTAATTTATTCTTCTATTTTTTTTGTTATTTTGCATCTCATTTTTTGTAATATTTTGTCATTTTTGCTTCCTGCCTTTTTTTGTCTTACTTTAGTCGTTTGTCTCGTGTTTTTGTCGTTTTCTGTTTCCGTTTTGTCTCGTTTTTTTTTTGGTCATTCTGTGTTTTGCTTTATTCATTGTTTTATGTGTAATTTTTGTTTTGTCACATTTGTCATTTTTTGTCTTGTGCAATTTGCGTAATTTTTTGACTCATTTGTCGTTTGTCCATTTTTTTGTCGCTGTAACTTTTTGTCTGATTTTTTGTCTCTTTTTTGGTTTGTTTCGTGTTATTCATCTCGTTTTTGTAATATTTTGTGAGATAATTCCTTAAATGTGAACATTTTTGCACTAACTCAAAGGAAACACTAGGAGTTGTGGTTATTTATAGGTTATTATGCTGTGGTTTTACTGGTCGCTGGAGATCTAACTGGACTGAATGTGGAACTAAGATGAGTTTGACTCCTCTGATCTACATCATGTTATCAGTTACGCTTTTTACTCTAAATATCAGTATCAGCCTCAAAAATCCAATAAAAGTCGTGCTTGAATATAAATAAATCATAAATAGTGACTAAATAATGCTTCAACGCTAAATTTCAACAAAACATTTTATTGAAAAGATGCAGATTAATATTTACAAAAGTGAAGAAATATATTTATTGTTGATAAACTTGATTAGCTGTAATTTACAGTTCAAAATACTTTCCATCTTCAGAAAGATGCACAAACAAAAACCCTGCAACACGTCTGAAGCCTCCTGGGTTTAAAGAACTCCAGCCAAAGCTGCTAAAACGTTCATTTAGTTGACGACAGGAACCCAAACTGAAGCTTCTCAGCTCCAGAAAAGCTCAGTTTGACACCAGCGGGACTGAAAGAGTTCCAGGTTTATTTCCCTTTCCTCCCTTTCCCGCCCTTCACTCCTCCTTTTCCCCCCTTAGCGTGTCTTCCTTTTCCTTTTCCTTTGGCGTGCTGCTCTTTCCTCTGCATCCCCCTCATGTCTTTCTTCATGCGTCCGTCCACCACCTTGAAGACTCCCTTCACTCCTGGAGGTCGCCTCACCTTCTTGCCGGCTCCTTTCTTGGTGACGACGTACGTCACGTCTCTTTTCTCCTTCCCCACGCCGGCTTTCTTGTAGATGCTGACAGAAGTAGAAGAGACAAAACAGCTCCGTTAACATTTTATCATCGCTAAAATCAGCCGGTGTGAAGCCGGACGCTGGAAGCTCACCTCTTGAGCTGAGCCATCTTCTCCCTCTCTGAGATGTCCACGGTGTTGACCACGGCCTCCGCCTTCTTCTTGGCCTGCTCCATCTTCTTCAGCATCTAGAGGAGACACAGGAACTGAAGAATGAACGAAAATAGACACCCCTTCCACCGACCGGACACTTTTTAAACGCACAGAAAAGATGTTTAATGAAGTTGACATGTTAATGTCTTACTCTGGGTTTTTCTAAAAGAGAAAAAAAAGATGTAGGTTGGAATTGAGAGAAGAGTTGGTCTGGAAAAGGAGCTTTGACAGCTTCAAGAAAATGTGAAAAACAAACAAAAAAAAGTTACACTGACCCTAAAGTCAGCGTTTTCAATTTCATAAAGGTTTCTCTGTTTTAACCTGCTGGATCACCATGGCAACTGATGCTTTACAGCCAGATCACCATGGTAACTGATGCTGCACTGCTAGATCACCATGGTAACTGATGTTTTAAAGCTATATCGCCATGGTAACTGATGCTGAACAGTTAGATCACCATAGTAACTGATGCTCCACACCTAGATCACCATGGTAACTGATGCTCCACAGCTACATCACCATGGTAACTGATGCTCCACAGCTAGGTCACCGTGGTAACTACAGTGACTTCAGCTCTTCTTACCCTCCTCTTCTTCCTGGCTTTGGCCTCAGCGACGCGTTTGATTGGTCGGGCATCGATCTCTCTCCATTTCTGTTTGTACTCCTCCACCATCTCCTTGGTGACTGGCACCGGCTTCTTCCGGTGTTTCCGTTCGTCGTCCAGGAACCACTCCGGTACCTCCCACGGCTCGTCAGAGTTAGCAAACCTGCAGAAGAACAGTCATTTATCTGAGCAGGAACATAAAGGATGTGATTCCCTCAGAGCAACAGTTTGGATCAAGTTTTTTTTAACAGTGACAAGGTGGACAAACTCTGGACTCAATAAACCCACCGGTGGAAGGAGCTGTCCACCAAGTCTCTGGCTTTCTTCTTGGACGTAGCGATCTGACAGCCCAAAGCCAAACCTTCTGCATCCAGGATCCTCGCTTTCTTACCTGAAGAACACAAAAACAACCAGTTAAACACGAAATGAGGCAGACCGGTCGCTTTTAGACGCACAGAAAAGTTATTTGATAAAGTCTACATGTCAACGATGTTCATAGAGGTCTAGATGTTGGTGTTCATAGAGGTCCAGATGTTCATAGAGGTCTAGATGTTGGTGTTCATAGAGGTCGAGGTGTTCATAGAGGTCCAGATGTTGGTGTTCATGGAGTCAATATATCATCGTTGTATGCGCAAATTTAAAAGCTACTTCATGTTATTTTTATTGTTTTAAAATTTTGACATTTCAGATGAACTTCAAGTCATTTTGGACAAATTTTTAAAAATTTCACATCTGTTTTGTGTCTTCTTTTGTGTCTCCTTCATTTATGATGCTGTGTGCTGTGTTTTTTTTCTTTTGTGTTTTGTTTATGTCTTTTTGTGGTCATAAAGGACGAGTTTTAAGTGATGTTGGACAAGTTTCTAGTCAGAATATAAAAAAAACTGGAACCTTGTCTGGTCAAACTTTAACACATCAGATTCTACTGATGTTAGAACCTCAACAGTTGGAGAAATGTCGACCAAAGACTGTATTTTAGTAGAAATATGGCTCCATCCTTAGATATACACTTATAGGAACCTTATGGAGACCCTAGACCAATCTAGTTTGAAAATTTTGGACAATTTCAAGTCAGTTTGGACAAATTTATTCCATTATGGACAGATTTCTCAAGAGAAACGTCAAAGTCTCTCATACTCACTGGTGCTTTCGACAGGAACCACCTGGAAATCGTCATCGTCGGCATCTCCTGACGTCCCAGCAGCTCCTCTGGCCTGCTTCATCCGGCTGATCTCCCTGGAGAAGAAACAGATTTATTTGAGGCTTTACAATAAAAGGTTTGCCACAGCAGCTTGGGTTTGAATTTTCTCAGCCACAGAGAGCTGCAGTAAATGAGATTTACTTTTCATCGTCTTCGTCGCTGCTGTCGTCCGAGTCGCTGTCGCTTTCATCTACAGCTTCCTGTGAAGGTCCCGCCTCTTCCTCCTCCGGCAGAGCAGCTTCCTCCTCTTTTACTTCTTCCTCAGCTTTTCTCTTTTTACCTTTTCCTATAAAACATCCAAATAGAACATTTAATCAGGTCCAACTGTAGGAGAGTAGCAATCCTTTTTGAAAATAATCTTTTATTTCTGGAAAAAAAATGGCTTTTTGTGAAGATGTGGGAGTGAATAAATGAAGAACAAACGGGGCAGATGATCACCTGACTGTTTGTTCTGGAGCCACTCGGTCTGTCTGAGCTCACTCTCTGCATCTTCCTCCAGGTCGAGCTCAGAAAAGATGCCCTGCAGATAAAAGGATGCAGAGATTAGCGGCTTGACGTAACAAATTTCTCATAATTTACTCAGAATGATTCAAAATGGCCAAAAATGTGTAAAATTGTCCAAAATTACCTTGAAAACAGAAAGAAATGTGCATAAACATTCAATCTAGGCTAGTATTATGTCCATATAAATTTCCTGTAAGTGTATATATACAGATGGATCCATATTTCTACTAAAATACAGTCTTTGGTCAACATTTGTGCTTTTGCTTTGGTTTTGTTTCTTTTATTTAGTTTAGTCTTTTTAATTCATCTTGTATTTATTTTTACCTTATATTTATTCTTAACTTTTTATAGTACTACCCTCATTTCTACACTGTGAATGGATGTGAGAAACGTCATTTCGTTTAACTGTGTACTATGTACATTGCTGAATGACAATAAAGCTGAAGTTGAAGTTGATTTCACCAACTTTTGAGGCTCTAACATCAGTAGAATCTGATGTGGGGAAAGTTTGACCAGACAAGGTTCAATTTTTTTGATATTTTTGATTAGAAATGTGTCCAAAATGACTCAAAATTGACCAAACTATCTTAAAATGTGTCGATATTTACTCAAAGATTGTCTAAAATGACCCCAAATTTGTCTAAAGGAAGAAAAAGACTGTCAAAAAATCTTAATATCCTCAAAAATGTCTTGAAACTCGACAAAAATGACTCTAAATTCTCCATAATGACTTGAAGTCTATAAAAAATTGCTCAGAATTCACCAAAATGTCTTGAAATGTGTCCAAAATTACTCGAAATCTGTTCAATATAAGATGAAGTTGGTTTACAATAACTCAAAATTGTTAAAAATGACACTAATGAATAATTATTGGTTTCTGAAAATGGAAAATATTTTTGAGCACTGGTGGTATAATGTCTCCAGAAAGTTCCTGTAAGTGTAAATCTATGGATGGATCCATATTTCTACTAAAATACAGACTTTGGTCGACATTATACAAATATTGTCCAAAAATGACCCCAAAATATTTCAAAATGACTCAAAATTGACAAAAACTAATAATTATTGGGCCTTGAAAATGGGCGAAAAGGTGCAAAACTTTAAAACAAATGACTCAAAATGTGTTAAAGTAGATAAAGTCTGTCAAAAAATGACTCAAAATGACAATAATTAATATTTTTGGGACCTCAAAAATGGAAAGAAAGTGCAAAATCTTCAATCCAGGCTGGTCTAGTGTCTCCAGAAAGGTTTGATTTGAAAGGACCGATAATGGAGAAGTTCTCCTCTGCTGGATCCAGTCAATCATCACGATCTACTGGAAACTATTTCGTCTGTTTCTTCACCAAATTTCAGGGCTGCAGGAGTTTTATTTGTGGAGATGTTGAACCTTTAGAAAGTAAGACGCCGTTTTGAGGTTGAAAATTCAAAATTTCCAGATCTGATAACATATGAAAACTGTAAAATTACACCAGAATATTTTTATAGAACTTAGTTTTGGGTCTAAAATCTGAAACAGTTGAACCCGAACAGAATCTGAGGCGGTGGAGCAACATTAATACATTATGGGATGGCATGAACAAACCTTGCTGAACCACAGGTTGGTCTCTCGCTCCATCTTCTCGTCCTTCGACTCCAGCTCCACCACCAAACCACTCTCCTGGCCTTCATCCTCCTCGTCTTCATCGGTGAACTTTACTCTGCAGAAAACGAAAGACAGACATCACGTCCATTGAAATACTGAGTTCTTTTATGCAGAATTTAAAAGAAAATGACTGTTTGAAAGTTAATTTTTGCTTCAACTTTAGGGGCTGAATAAAAAAAATAAAAAATAAAGCGTTTTGTGATGAAAACAGGAAAGAATGAACATTAAGATTTAAGAAACATGCATCAATTAAATGTGCTGCTTTTATTCAAGAGCAGAAACTTGAGAAAATTGTTATTATATTATTAGGATATATAATCATCAATCAATCAGACTATATTTATAGAGCACTTTTCACACAAATGAAACGCAACACAAAGTGTATCACAGATGAAAGGAATAAAACTAATTTGATAAAATAGAGTATTAAGAAATTTTAAAAATGAAAAATAAAAACCCAAGATAAAATTTTAAATTAAATAAAATTCAAAAACAAAATAAATACATTTTAAAATAAACAAAATTAAATAAAAAACTAACTAAATAAATAAATGTTTTAAATAAATAAAATAAAAAACAAAATAATACATTTTTCAATAAATTAAATTGAAAACTAAATAGGATAAATCCATTTTAAAATAAATAAAATTAAATTTAAAAACAAAATTAAATAAAATTAAAAACAAAATATTTAAAAAAAACAAATAAAATTGAATTAAAAACAAAATAGACAAATGTTTAAAATAAATAAAATAAAAAGTCAATAAATAAAATTTAAAAAAAAATAATACTAAATTAAAAACAAATAAATAGGAAAAATCTATGTTAGTAATAAAGTTAAAAACATATAAATAAATAAATAAATAAAGATAAAAAACAAATAAAAACAAATTAAACTACAAAACAAATACATTTTTAAAAATTAGATAAAAATAAATAATACATACATACATATATATATATATATATATATATATATATTAAAAATAATTTAATTTAAAAACAAAAAAGTTAAAAATTTGTAAGATGAAATAAAGGAACAAAATAAATCAATTTTTAAAACAAATTAAATTAAAAAATGAGTACATTTTAAAAATAAATAAAATGAAATTTAAAAAGATTTTAAAAATACATTTAAATAAATTTTTAAAAGCTAAATAAATAAATAAATACATTTTACAAATCATTAAAATAAAAAAATACAATAAATAAATAAAAAAATCTATCAATAAGATATGGATTGATAGATGAAGAATAAAATAAAAGGAAAAATTCATAAAAACAGAATCAGAAAATAATATTGTTAAATCACAACTACAACTGCACATTTCAGACCTTTGCATGTGTTCTAAAAACTCCACTCACTTCTTCTTTGGAGCTTTCTTCTCCAGCTCTTTCTGTCTCTGCTCCACGTCTTCCAAATCGTCGTCGTCTAAATCCGAAGCCAGAGACATTTTATCGGCCTCGTCGTCATCATCGCCTTCGTCGGAGAAGTGAAGGTCGTCCTCTCCGTCCACCAGAGCGTCCGCCGCCTGCATGTCGCCTTTAGAGATATCAGTCAGCGCCTGAAAGAAAAACAATAAGTCAACATTAAAAAGTTTCAGCTGCTGCTTCTCTGCAAATCATGTTGACTTCTAGGATCAGCAGATAAATGTAGAGGTGAAGCTTTAATTAATCCACATTTCAACTAAAATACAGCCTTTGGTCGACATTTCTCCAACTGTTGAGGCTCTAACATCAGTAGAATCTGATGTGTTAAAGTTTGACCAGACAAGGCTACAGTTTTTTTGCTCTTTTGACATGAAACCTGTCAGAAATGATACAAAAATTGTCCAAAAATTACACCAAAATAGCTCAAAATGGGTAAAAATTGACAAAAATTAATTTTAATTGGGCCTTGAAAATTTAGAAAAAGTTGCAAAACCTTAAAGCAATGACTCAAAATGTGTTAAATTAAGATAAAGCTTGTCAAAAAATTACTAAAAATTGTTCAAAACCAACGCAAAAGGTCCAAAATAACAGTAATTAATATTTTTTGGTCCTCTAAAATGGAAAGAAATAGCAAAACCTTCAATCCAGGCTGGTCTAGTGTCTCCATAAAGTTCCTGTAAGTGTATATCTATGGATGAATCCATGTTTCTACTAAAATACAGTCTTTGGTCGACATTTCACCAATTTTTGAGGCTCTAACATCAGTAGAATCTGATGTGTGGAAAGTTTGACAAGGTTCCAGTTTTTAGATCTTTTGATTTGAAACATATCCAGAATGACTCAAAATTGACCAAATTATTTTAAAACGTGTCCATAATTACTCAAAGATTGACTAAAATGACCCAAAATTTGTCCAAAGGAACAATGAGATTGTCAAAAAATCTCAATATCTTCAAAAATGTCTGCAAATGCATCAAAAATTACTCTAAATTGTCCAAAATGACTTGAAATCTATTCAACATTGCTCAAATTTTACCAAAATGTCTTGAAACGTTTCCAAATTTACTCAAAATCTGTTAAAAATAACACTAATGAATAATTATTAGTTTCTGAAAATGGACAACGTTTTTGAGCATTGGTGGTATTATGTCTCCAGAAAGTTCCTCGAAGTGCATATATGGATGGATCCATATTTCTAATGTAATACAGCCTTTGGTTGACATTTCACCAAATTTTGAGGCTCTAACATCAGTAGAATCTGATTTGGAACAAGTATGTCAAGAGAAGATGGCAATTTTTTTGCTATTTTGACCAAATAATGATGTGGACACATTGGTAGGAAACAGAAACTGGTGTTCATAGAGGTTGAGATGTTCATAGATGTGAACATCCAGACCTCTTTGATGGCGTTCATAGAGGCCTAGACATTGGTGTTCATTGGGGTCTAGATGGTCATAGAGGTCTAGATGTTCATAGAGGTCTAGATGTTGGTGTTCATAGAGGTCTATATATCGTCTTTTTATATCTTTTTAGTAGAAATATGGATCCATGTGATGAGGTGTGCTGACTGACCTTCTGCTTCTTGACGGTCATGAGCGAGAACAGAGATGCGTCATCGGTGTTCGCTATGGAGACGCCCGGCAGGTCCATCTTCAACTCCACTCTTTCCCTCTGCTTCCTCCTCTCTTTCAGCAGCTTCTTCTTCTTCCTGAAGGACAATTTGACAAGCTCCTCTTAAAGACACATCCAATCAGCAACACTACATCTAACTGATTAGAAACTACAATAAAACGTGAATATACAGGAAAAGTTCACGACAAAGATATAAAAAGCGAGGAAGTCTGTGATTATTTAGGGAAATCGATATGAAGTACGGCTCCGACAAGCAACAACTAGTGAGAAAATTGCAGAAATAAATATAGCAGAAACAAAAAAAGAGGGTTTGTCGTACCTTTTGAGCTCAGCCACCTCCTCAGCTTTCAGTTCTGCCAGTTTTTTCTCCATTTCTGCCTCCTCGTCATCTTCCTCATCACCTCCATCCTCCTCCATTTTCTTCTTCTTGTCTGTTTTTTCCTCCGAATCGCTCTCTTCTTCATCAGTGCTTAAACTAAAAACAAGGCAGAGAGGATTTTAGAGATCAGCCATCAGACAGTCCAGCAAAGACAATATTTCTGGGAGTTTACCTGATTTCCTGGTCGAGCTGTTTGGCCTCGTCCTTTAGCTTCTTTGCCAGATATCTCCTCAGCTTGGACCTCCAGTTCAGCAGCAACCTGAAGATGAGTTGATAGAGGAGAGAACAGAGTCACGAACACCAGACAACAGCAGCTTTAGTTTCTTCTCACACTACCTGATGTGTTTGACTTTTTACCGGAGTTCTTTGCGCCCGAGGACTTTGATGTCACGACAACACTCCTTTATTTCTTCAGAGGTGGCCGAGTGAGATTCCAGGTCGGGATTATCGAAGGTGATCTGGACAAAGAAGACAAAGTTAGAACTGCATGATGGGAAGAACTTTCCACACAGCTGATTAATACCTCGACAGCACTATATGGGATGTTTCGATCCATGTTTTTGCCCTCGACCGAAACGGTCATTTAATATTTAGTCCTTGCTGAGTCCGAATCTGGTCCAAATTTTCTAGAAGATGCGCCCTTCAGTGCATTAAAGTTATTAAAATCAAGCCTGTGCCCATGTGTGATGACTGAATAGGACAGCGATTATAGAAATAAATTTTTTTCTTGATGTATTAATTAGAAAAAACTGAATTTCTGCATGCAAGCTGTTCGTTAATGTTCTGCAGGTATTCAGGAATTGTGTTGTAAGAGGCTCCACCAGGTGGAGCCTCTTACTGTTTAATACTGTAGAGACCAGAGGAGGCGTCACTCAGACTACAGTTCATGTTAAAGCAGAGAGTATTGTGGGAGTTTAGCTAGCATTGGTCACCATGACAAAGGCTAATGTGTTGCTCAATGACCTCCAACCAGAGCTGATGCATTTAAGACCTAGCTAATATTCTCTAGGTGTTCAGGAACCTTGTTGTAAAGCTCTGGTAACACACTGTCTGAAATACAGAGTTTGAGGCGAGGGTTTACTGACTGTTCACAACCTCCAAAAGAAAACCTGTACAGCAGGTCTCGGTTTAGGACGTCCTCGACCTATGGCATTTTGTGGTTACGTCGCCATCATCTTCTTGCCATCATTCAGACATACGGCATTTGTAACATTAAAACACACTTTGCGTGGGAACTGGTTGGCAAGCAGATGAATATGTCGTCACGCGGCGCCGTACGAAGAAGACGGCTTTGTTTACATTCGCTGGATGTACGCCACATTGGATTGTGCTACACTTTGTTTTAATTTAATTTTTATTTTCACTGTACAGTATTTTTATGTCATAGATTATGATTTTACCACTGTGTTCGCGTCGGTGAGTGACATAGGTAATTATGTACATATGTGAGTTCCGACTTACAGCGAAAATGGCACTACGCTTTGCCGTAGGAATGGAATTCTGACTTAAGTCGAGACCCCCTGTATTCTCGACATTCATGCCAGAAAATGTACTGTAGATCAGATGTAGTGCCTGGTTGTACCACCAGGTGGAGCCTCTTCCTGTTTAGTTTAATGTTGTCACAACCAGAGGAGGTGTCACTCCGACCACAGGCAGTTAATGTTGGAGAGCATTGTGGGAGTTTAGCTAGCAACAGGCACCATGACAAAGACTCCTGTGTTGCTTAATGACCTCCAATCAGAGCTTATGTGTTTAAGACAAGCAGGAAAGGTCTACAACGGTGTTCCTAGATTTTACTTATTAAAGTAATGGAGCCACCACAACAACATCAGAGCAGGGCAAATGTCCACTCTGCTAACAATTAATCGATAAATAATTGATAATGCTGCTGATTGTCGATTAAGTAAAATACTCAACATATCTGTGTTCTCCATTTAAGGCATCAGCAGATGTAAACAAAAGATTGGACTTAGTTTAAAACTCAAACTGATGAGTTTAAAAAAATGCCTCCATCGGACACGAGAATCAAATCAACTCCAAGGCAGAAAAAGTTCAACAAGTTAAAAAGTTCAGAAATCTCACCTCACTGGCTTTTCCCAGAAAGTCCACAGCGTTGTCGGCCTTCAGGAAAGACGTTACTGTGAAACTGTGGAAGAGCGTCAGATCCCCGTCTGAGTATCCCTCTGCCTGGAACAGCGATGGATGAAACATTCAGGTTAAGTGTGGGCTGTTTTCCTCAACAACGATCACATCAGTGTCGCAGTAAATCCTGTGTAAACTGCAGATAAACGATCAGCCTCCGTGGTCTACGTACCTTTGGTTTCTTGTCTGGGATCAGCTCCCTCACCGTCTTGGCCTGAACCTCCACCTCTTTGAACGCATGTTTGGGGTCGAAGAACTTACTGTCAATTTTGTCTGGAGCGACGAAACCTGGTAATGACAAGAAAAATCCGGTTTAGACAGTGAAGAAACGGAAACCTCCTCTACTTCTTGAATATCGTTCTACAGGAGGTCCTCGACTTAAGGCAGAGATCTGTTCCTATGGTAAGTAGATTTTCACCGCAAATCGGAACTTCGGCAAAAATGTAAACAAAGCCGTTCCGTGCATCACGATATCGATCAGTTCTTCGGGAAAGTCATGAATACCAATGACTTCCATGTATGTATGAATCATTTTACAACAAGACAACAGAACATAATATGAAAACAACAACAACACAAAAACAGAGTCTGACTGGCAAAAAGTTAATAAATGTAGCACAATCCAAGGTGGTGTACAACCGGAGAATGTAAACAAAGCCGTCTGATAGCACCACGTGATGATGTATTCATCCGCTCCGCTCGCCAACTAGTTCCACGTAACCAGTTCCTCGAATCGCCGAAACGCTGAAAGTCAAGGACGGCATAAACCGAGGACCTCTTGTATTTCTAAACATTAATGGATTCTGTAGCCCCCGCTTACCCTGACAGATGACAAAGATCTCGGCCGACTCGTTCCTGGACGCCTGCGGCTTGGTGGCCTGAACCTTCTTGAAGAACTGCTGGAAGATCCAGAGCAGCGGCTGATAGTCTTTTGAGCGGAAAACCTTGGTGACAAAAGATCCGCCTTTGTTCAGGAACTCACAGGCCAACTTCAGAGCCATGAGGGTCAGATGAGCTGAGGAACACGGAGTTTGGATATTAGAGTTAAATGGCCAGACTGAGAAATAAACCAGCCGGCAATGTGATCTGAGCACAAACAAACATGAGCAAATAATGATAGTCAGAAACCTTAACTAAACTCAAATTTTCCACCAATAATCTAATTCAACTCATTCTAATGGACTAACCCCCTGAACCCGAAAACACACCAGTGGGTTTGAAATCTATTTTACCTGTCAGTGACATCTCCAAAATTACACATTTCATTCAAGTCAGAAATTACAAAAAACAACAGAAAAATTGTTTGATTTTCATCTTTCTGAAGGTTCTTGAACTAATTTGTTGCAAGCAATTCTGTTGAAAAGCAAAATTATTTTATTCTACATGTCTCATAAAAAGCCGCTAAAAGTGTAATTTTTACTCTAACACAATTTTGTAAAAAATAAAAAAATTCTGAGCTTCTCATTGCAACTGTGAAGTCATACATGATTCAGCTGTGACCAACAGTCAGGTGACAAAAATTCAGGGACTTTTTAGTTGAACTGCAGGCAGAGAGGAGAAAAGCATGGAAACAAACTAAAATATAAGTAGTAAAATATATGTAGTATGTGGAGCCTTTCTTCACTTGGAAAAATGTTGATTGCAGGCTTTATCAATTTTTCTACATAACTAAAGAATTTTTTTTCAGATTTCTTGTCATTCTGACTGAGTTATTGGAGTGTTCTCTCCTTCATAGTTGTTCTGTTTCCTCAGGGCCGCAGGATTTTATATCGCAGTGAAAAATGAGAAAATTAACGTCCAGATTTTTCCACACTACTCAGTTTTTGCTGACTGACTGTGTGTTTTATCCTGACAGCAGCGTCAGTAAATTATTCTGTCAGTTAAACCTCCACCGTTACCTTGTGAAAAGGCATCATGCTGCCAGTTGGCTCCGACGTTCGGCGCTCCGTCGTTCAACACGACGTCCACCTTCCATGTTTGGAGTTCCTTTCGGAGAGCCTGACAACGACAGACAGCAGCTCAGAAATCATGTTAATAAAAACTCTCCTGCAGCTTTCAGCGTTTCTGAAGTTTCCTCACCTGTCGGCATTTCTCGGTGGTGATGTCTTCCTGCAGCGTCACCACATTGGGGATCGGTTTGATGGGAACCAGATCAACACCTGACAGGAAGAAAAGCTCCTTAAAAAGTTCTCTGTCATCCCCAACTATGAATCTTATTGTAACCAGCATCACAGGACATTTTACTGTAGCACGATGATGTCAGTAAAACGTTACACTCACCAATAATTAGACTGGAAACAGGCATAAACTTGGACGCCACCTGCAACCTGGAAAAGATTTAAAATCACAACTCATCACTTCAATGTCAACGAAAAAAACCCCACAAAAAAGTACAACTACACACAAAATGACCATAAATGGATTAAAACTGACTAAAGGTTCATGCAAAATGGCTACAAATTGATGTAAAACAAAATAAAACGCAGGTAAACTGCAGCTACAGCCCACAAAACTACGACTACAACGTAAACAGCTGCAAAGAGACACAAACCAAGAAAAAATAGCTGCAAATTCAATGAAAATTAGACAAAAAAGCACCACTACTAGACACAAAGGGACCATAAATGGGTTAAAACTGACTAAAAGTTCATGCAAAACGGCTACAATCTGATGTAAAGCCAATGAAAATGCAGGTAAACTGCAGCTACAACACACAAATGCACATCGACAACATGGAAACGGCTGCAAAGAGACACAATCCAACAAAAAATAGATGCAAATTCAATGAAAACTAGACAAAAAAGCACCACTACTAGACACAAACGGACTAAAATTGATCCAAAATGAGAACAAACTGACACAGAGCCAATTAAAATTCCGATAAAACTACAGCTACAACATGCACACACCAATAAAAAGACGAAAAACAACCACAAATGGACACAAACCGATTTAGATGTAAAATAAACATAAAACTGCAGCTCCAAACTGACCAGATTCTTCTACATATTCTAGATTTATTTCTCCTTCTCAGTCATACTAGACCATTAACTCATTTTGGACAGATTTTAAACAGTTCAGGAGGATTTTTTGAGCAAGTTCTGGACTAATCTGAGTAATTTCTAGTCATTTTGCACATATTTCCGGTCATTTTTGACAAATTTTGACAACATTTAGAGAACACATTTATTTTAAGAGGTCAAATTTGAGTCATTTTGGACGTGTTTTTATTGTTTTTAGTAATTTTTGGAGCCCTTCTAAGCCATCCTAGATGTTTCACTCATTTTAGACAGATTGTGAACAGGAAAAGAGGATTTTTCTAGTGAGTTCTGGACAAATTTCTAATCATTTTACACAAATGTGGAGATTTGTTCATGATTTCTGTATCATTGCCAGATAGCGGCATGGCGTCACTGTAACCATGACAACAAGTGAACACTACATCAGCTGCCTGCTGACGATCACATGATTGTGATTCTACTACAAATCCACCACTGAGGACTTATCAGGACTTATCCGTCAGAAACTTTAGACCTTTGGTAGAATGGTTTCCAGCGGGTTTCTGACTGGTTTCTAAACTTGTTACAGACTGGGTTCTAAGCTGGTTTCTAAACTGGTTTCTGATTGATTACAAACCAGTTTCTGACTGGTTACAGACTGGTTTCTAAACAGGTTACATACTGATTTCTAAACTGGTTACAGACTGTTCTATAAACTGGTTTCTAAACTGGTCACATACTGTTTTCTAAACTGGTTACAAATTGGTTTCGGACTGGTTACAGTACGGTTTCTAAACTGGTTATAAACTGGCTTCTAAACTGGTTACAGACTGGTTTCTAAACTACAAATCCACCACTGCAGACTTATCGGAAATGATACAAAGACTGAGCAGCCTTGGCAGAGTGCTGCTCTCTCTCTGAGTGCTTTTCTTGTTTTATATAAGCTATCTGTATAATAACCTGCTATGGAAATAAACTTCCTTACTACAATTTTGCACAATTTTGCTAAACCTCTTGAGCTCCCTGCTGCTAATAAAGTCACAGTAAAACAAAAATGTGAGTTATTCTGGTGACAGCTCGACATTAGCATTTAAGCTAGGCTAAGCTACCACCTATTTTACACCACTTTCTGATTGTCTACGTGTGACAGAAACAGAAGGATACAAAATACACGTTGATTTAAAGGCGAGCTGGTCACAGTTTGGTTTCCTTCTCGTCTCCATGTGTCCTGACATGCTGTCTTCTAAGAATAACCAGAGGCTACCTACCATCCACCCGGAGCGGCGCACAAATCCACCAGAGCTCTAGCTTTCTGCAGAAACTGGAACTTACGGTTGAGCTGGATCAGTTTGAAGGAGGAACGAGACCGATAACCTGAAAACAGACGACAGGAGACGTTAACGGAAAGTCAACACCTCTGAAATCCACAGTTTTTCGAAGCTACAAAGCTAAGGCTAATATCAACCTAAATGTTACCTGTTTCTTTAGCCAGGTGGTAGAATTTATCCTTTCTGGTTTTTCCAACTTTAAGTTTCTTTCCCATTTTGTTTTGTGTCGCTGTGGCTTGACACCGGATTCAAACACAGAAAAAACGTCTCGGGCTTATTTAAACACCTCAGTCTTGCATGAAAACAACACGTGTAGCCGTAGTGTCGCAGGTGTTTGACGTCACTCCGTGCCTTCCTCCTGATCTTCCTCCTTCTTCGTCTGTTTCATTTCCGGTTGCAGGTCGTTGGTTGACTCCACCTGCTGGCTTCCCCGCAGAACACAACAACAAACACCGTTCAAAATGCTTAACTGTGAAATATTATTTACCGAAACATCAAGGACGGTGTTTTACTGATATTAAATTTTTTAAAATGTGTACATGAATAAATAAATATTGACACGAAATTTCATAAACATAGCTGTGACATAAGTTTGATTTTATTTTTATTATTTATTTTTGCAGAATTTTTCTCTACATTTAGGTTTGTATCAATGTAAAATTTTTGCACATTTTTTTTTGCAAATTTTCCTTTGTATTTGGGTCTTCCAAGGTTAATGGAGTTAATTAGTTATGAACAATTTTTTAGGTTCTTTAGTTTCTGACACTTTTGAATAGTTAAACAGGTCCGATAGAGGGTTAAAACAGCAGTTTGTTTATTGAAAAATTGCAGTTGATGCCGTCTCTGTATTTGTTTACTCTTTGCAAAGTCTTCATATGTTGGACACTCCTGTTTTGAATCGTATTTTGAGCGAAATCATCCTTTAAGCTGCACTTTTTAGTGCTCCTCCAATGGAATAGGTGGCGCTGTCCAGAAATTAAAAAAGGCTCTAAAGCTGCTGGAACTCTTACTGCTGCTGACTCACCAGCAGAAATAACTTTCACTTTGTCACACTGAGGACTGCGGACTTAAACCTGACAATGTTCAGGACATATTCGCTCCACGGTGAGTTGTGTCTCTGCTGTGTTCAGTCTGTGTGTCACTTTTACTGTTTAATCCTGTTTTATTGAAGGTTTGATTCTGTTTCTGGAGCCTTCAGGCCTCTGGACTGCTTGTTTACTGCACTTTAGTCATATTTCTGTCGAGGCTAAACAGTTTTTACAACTTGTAAACTTTTAAACTTGTTAAAACTGTTTTGTCTCGACGGAAACATGAATTAGATGCTTTTGTTTGTTTGTTCTTCAGTTCATAACCCAAAGATATTCAGTAGATTAGGAAAGAAAACAGAAAATATTCACATTAAGAAGCTGCAATCACAGAATTTTGAGGGTTTTTTTTTATTAAAAATTTATTAAAACTGATCGATTAATTATCTAAATAGTTGGAAACTTATTTATTAGTTGACAAATAATCACATCATTGTTCAGTCAGACTGGATCATTTCAGAACACATCTGCTTAGAATATATAGAATAACAACATTCAGAACCTACGCAAGAAGCTGTTTTAAATTTCCAGAGAAGATTCCTGGAGATTTCTCAAAAAATTCCTGGAAAAATTCCATAAAATTCACATAAAATTCACACAAAATTGCAGGAAATTTTCCATAAAAATTCAGGAAAATTCTCTACAAAAATGCAAGAAAATTTTGATAAAATTTCCATAAAATTCCCACAAAATTGCAGGAAAATTCCCATAAAATTCCAGTAAATGTCTCATAAAATTTTCATAGAATTACTGGAAAATTCCTAAAACATTCCTACAAAATTCCAGGAAAACCCATATAAAATTCCAGGAACATTTTCATAAAATTGCAGGAAAATTTCCATACAATTGCCTTAAAATTCCAGGAAGATTCCCCACAAAAGTCCACAAAATTGCAAGAAAATTCTGATAAAATTCCCACAAAATTGCAGGAAAATTCCCATATAGTTGCCAAAAAATTCAGAAAAATTCCACTCAAAATCACAACAAAATTGCAGGAAAATTCTGATGATATTCCCATAAAATTCCAGGAACATTTTCATAAAACTGCAGGGAAAATTCCCAAAAAATTGCAGGAAAATTCTCATACAATTGCCATTAAATTCCAGGAAGATTCCTCTCAAAAGCCCACAAAATTACAAGAAAATTACCATAAAATTCTGGGAAAATTCCATAAAATTCTAGGAAAAATTCAGGAAGGTTCCAGGAAAGTTCTGGAAAAAATCCCAAAAATAGAATTTTTTCTTCAGTGAGCAGACGATAAATGTAATAATTGACAAGTGATCAATTATTGGATTAATCACTGCAACATATTCAGGCTTTCTTTGTGTTAGCTGGCTCAACAAAACCTCAAGAGACAATCAGAGACAATGGGTACGTTAAATATTTTGTCTCATCTGTGTTCTATCAGCCGCAGTACCAGCAGTGTTGAACACACTGGGCTGTAAATCAGGACCAGTCATCTATCCATTACCTATACACCGCTTGATCCTCATTAGGGTCGCGGGGGTGCTGGAGTCTATCCCAGCTGACTTAGGGTGAAGGTCGCCAGTCTGTTGCAGGGCCACATACAGAGACAAACAATCACACTCACATTCACAACTACGGGCAATTTAGAATGATCAATTAACCTCAGCATATTTTTTGACTGTGGGAAGAAGCCGGAGTACCTGGAGAAAACCCACGCATGCACAGGGAGAACATGCAAACTCCATGCAGAAAGATCTCGGGAAGGCCGGGACGCAAACCAAGGATCTTCTCGCTGCAAGGCGACAGTGCAAACCACTACTCCACTGTGCAGCCAGGAGCAGACAAAAACACATATTAAACCATTCTCTGCATCAGTAAATGAATGCATATAGGTTTCATGGCAACAAAACGGTGTGTGCTGCAGCTGCACGGCTTTGTTCATTGGGACCGCTAACATGCTGCTCAGCAGGTTTGAGAATATGCATCACTCCAGAACTGGTGTAAGGGCAGCGCTTCTAACAGCAGATTTAACATCTTTACAACATCTATACAAATAAAGCTGACATTTAAACCCCAAATTCTGAACAGAAGCTCCTCCAGAACAAGCTAGCTGTGTAGCATCTGTTTCCGTGGTGATCCAGCTGCGTAGCATCAGTTACCATGGCAATCTAGCTGTGTAACATCAGTTACCATGGCGATCTAGCTGCATAAGCTCGGTTAGCATAGCAATCTAGCTGTATAGCATCAGTTACCGTAGTGATCCAGTAAATAAAAACTCTGGCTTTAAGCCCAACATAGCTGTGAACCTGTTAGTCTGTCTTTGTACTTCAGTTCTGTTCTCCATTTAACTCTGTACAGCTGATATCAGCAAACAGCTGTTGATTGTGTCTTCTAAAGCCTTTAGGTGTGTTTGTTTATGTCACCAGTAGGCAGCAGTGACTCAGATGGTACAGCAGCAGCACCAGCATCAAGTTCGCCATTTCGATCTGCTCTGCGTACCAGCACGTTCACGAGGGGCACACAGACCCCCCGTGTTAACCCGTTTGGAGGTGAGCTTCTTGCCCGGCATCTCCACCACCATTAGTGTGTGTGTGTTGAAATAGGTGAATGAAAAAATGACATTGTAAAGCTCTTTCTAGAACCTTAGGTTAAAAGGTTTGTTATTCTGTTGTCCAGAAGAGTGTTGGAACTGTGAAAACAGCTTTCCACTGATGAAACCCCGGATGGCAAATTACTTATTTTGTCCACAACCATGAGATATTCAATTTACTATTATAGAGGAATGTAGAAACTATTGAATAGTTGACAATCAGTTATTTGATGAATCTTTGTTGCTCCACTATGATGAAAGTTTGACACAGTCAGGCTTAGTTTGAGGTAGCTGGTTCAAGAAAACCTAAAACCACAATCAGAGATAAAGAGCATCAGTCAGAGAATATGAGATGAGAGATAACTTGAGTCTATTAGAGATAATATGTATTAATCACAGATTATAAGTATTAATCACAGAATTTAAGTATCAATCATTGATCATTCCCTGGTTCACGTCCCAGCTCGGACCTGGGATCTTTCTGCATGGAGTTTGCATGTTCTCCCTGTGCATGCGTGGGTTTTCTCCAGGTACTCCGGCTTCCTCCCACAGTCCAAAAACATGCTAAGGTTAATTGATTATTCTAAATTGCCCGTAGGTGTGAATATGTGAGTGCTTGTGTGTCCCTATATGTAGCCCTGCGACAGACTGGCGACCTGTCTAGGGTGTCCCCTGCCTTCGCCCAAGTCAGCTGGGATAGGCTCCAGCCCCCCCCCGCAACCCTAGTGAGGATTAAGCGGTGTATAGATAATGGATGGATGGATCATTGATCATGGGTATCAATCATTCATAATGGGTATCAATCATTCATAATAGGTATCAGGCAATGATAATGGGCATCAGTCACAGATAATATATATCTTTAATACATCGTAAGTATCAGTCACTGATAAAGGATACCAATCACGTATAATGGTATCAATCAAGGATAATGGGTATCCATCACAAATGTCGATTATGAAGATCATTTGTATCAATCACAGATAGTCGCATCAATCATTGATAATAGTATCAATGACATATATTAGGTATCAATCACAGATAATGGGTATCAGTTCAACATAGCTGTGAACCTGTTAGTCTGTCTTTGTACTTCAGTTCCCTGTTCTCCATTTAACTCTGTACAGCTGATATCAGCAATTAGCTGCTGATTATGTCTTCTAAAGCCTTTAGGTGTGTTTGTTTATGTCACCAGTAGGCAACAGTGACTCAGATGGTACAGCAGCAGCACCAGCTTCAAGAGTGCCATGTCAAATCATTCTGCGTGAAAAACCCTTGAGGAGCACACAGACCCCCCGTGTTAACCCGTTTGGAGGTGAGCTTCTTGTCTGGCATCTCCACCACCATTAGTGTGTGTGTGTGCTGATAACAGTAAACAACTGTTGATTGGGTCTTCTAAAGCCTTCAGGTGTGTTTGTTTATGTCACCAGAAGACAGCATTGACTCAGATGATACAGCAGCAGCACCAGCTTCAAGTTTGCCATTTCGATCTGGTCTGCGTGGCAAAGCACCCATGAGGAGCCCACAGAACCGTTCATTCAACCTGGTCGCAGGTGAGAATCTTCCATGACACACACTGTTGGTGTGTTGGTGTTTGAATGAGAAACTCATTGTCCAGCTTTGTGTAGATCATGGCTGAGGTTAGCAGGCACTAAAAAAGTGTCTGCACTTGCACAGCACAAATTTTACTTTTCTGTAGTGTATTAAACCTATGAAAGCAGCTTTCCACACTATTTCTATTAATTCCTACAAGTTTAGAATGCCATAAAGTACAGAGAAAAAGATGTACAACATTTTTCAAGTGTCCTCAGGTGTTACCAGTGGAAACAGAAATGGTGACTAGTGTTAATTTTTAACATTTTGAAGGTAAACGGTACTTTGTCATTTTTCTGCTTCCAAACAGGAGCGATGCCACGAGCCACTGAGGAACTGAGGATTGTGCTGGTGGGGAAGACTGGATCTGGGAAGAGCGCCTCAGGAAACACCATTCTTGGCTGTGAGTCCTTTAAATCAATGATGAGCCCCACGTCCATTACTGACGAGTGCTCCAAGGCCAGAGCGACGGTGGATGGACAAGACGTGGTGGTTATCGACACCCCGGGTCTGTTTGACACCAGCCAATGGGTGAACACCACATGTAGACACATCAGCCAGTGCATCTATTACGCTTCTCCAGGACCCCACGTCTTCCTGATCGTCATCGGACTGGGCAGGTTCACGGAGGAAGAGATGAAGACAGTGCAGCTGATTCATGAGCTGTTTGGCCAGGCTGCAGACAGGTACAGCATGGTCCTGTTCACTCGAGGCGACGACCTCAAAGGAACCACTATCGAGGAGTTCATTGGAAGGTCCCCGGAACTGCAGGAACTTGTGGACAGATGCCACGGCCAGTACCATGTCTTTAATAATAACCTGAAGACTGGCCCTCAGGTCAGCGAGCTGCTTCAGAAGATCAGAAATATAGTGAGGAACAATAGAGGAAGCCACTACACCAGCAAGATGTTCCAGGAAGCAGAAAGGGCAATTGAAGAGGAGAAACAGCGCATCCTGAAAGAGAAGGAGGCAGAAATGTGCATTGAAAAGGAGCAACTGAGGAATGAAATGCAAGCAGTATACGAAGAACAGCTGAGGGATCTTAATGAATATCACAAGGCTGAAAGGATGGAGGACAGAAGAGTCCGAGAACAGGAAAAAAAGGCAATGCAGGCCAGGTTGAATAAACTGACAAGGGAGCGTGACAGGTTTATCAATGCAAAGGTGGAGATGGAAATGGAGATGCACAGGGAGAGGCAAAATATGGAGCTGGTGGTGGCGAGGGAGCGTCAGGACAGGGAGCAGATGCAGGAGGAGATGCAGAATATGTTTTATTCCTTAAGCATGCAGAACAATCAGAACATCAGGGTGATGCAGCAGCAGCAACAGGAGATAGAAAGGCAGCTGAGGTTTAGAGATGATGCAGCGAGGACAGAAAGAAGTCAGTGGGAAGCAGACAGAGCTGAATTAAAGGCACAGTATGAAAGAGAGCTGAAAGCCAAGGAGAAAGCTTTGGAGAAGAAGTATGAAAGAGATGCCAGATTAGAAGTTGAAAATGGAAGTCGAGCGATGGGCAGCGTCCTCAATGTTGTCACAGAATTTCATAGAAATCCACTGAAGTTCATTTTTAAGTCCTTATTTGGCTAGCTTAGCACAGGCGTAGATTTCAGGGCCGATGCCCAGGACAGTAGTTAGAAGACATACACTAGTCTCCTTGCCAATATTCTGAAAAATGTTCACTTGTTGTGCCTGAATTTTGTTTCTGTCACCCAATCATGTTACGTTTGTTTTGTTCTTAATGCACTTTATTTCAATGTAGTAAAAAATAAATTCTAAGCAACATTAATCTGTAACTCTTAATAAATTCCAAATGAGATTTGTGTGTTTGTGTTTGTAATTGTTAAGCCTCTGAAAAGACTGCAGTGACCACGAAGAGACACAAAGCAACCACAAAATGTCCACAAAGATCCACACAACATGCACAACAAGGTGCAAAATCCCCACCAAGAGATGCAAAACGATGACAAACATATCAAACGTCCACTAAGAGACACAAAACGACCAGAAAGAGATGCAGAGCGACCAAAAACAGACACATGACCACAAGACACGTAAAACATCTACAAAGAGATGCAAAATAACCACAAAGATCCACACAACATGCACAACAAGATGCAAAATGATGACAAATATATAAAACGCCCACCAAGAGACACAAAATGACCAGAAAGAGATGACCACAAGACATGTAAAACATCTACAAAGAGACGAAAATAACCACAAAGATGGAAAAG